>JAACNH010000288.1:546-28542 GCA_019447015.1 Hymenochirus boettgeri | reverse complement strand
TATACACTGTATACATTATGTACAATAAATACCATTATACAATGTATATTACATATAATATCTACAAATATACCATATATATATACCATGTATACAATACATAACATATATATATACTATATACACTATATACACTATATTACATATTACACTGTATTACTATGTACAATAAATACCATATATACAATAAAGTGTAGCACTAACCCCACACAGTATGACGTATATTACAGAAAGATTAATATGTAATTAATAATTAATACGCAACCCAGCGATTGTATTTGTATAAAGACAATGTGCATTTCAATGGAGAACCATTTAGAACCGTATCTTTAAATAATGGGCCGTTTTCAGGGCTGATAACTTTGACTGGTGATACAGTTACCCTTGGATTTTTTTTTTTTTTTTCCCTGTTGAAAATGAATTTCTTTTGTCTGTCTGGGAACGAAGGGATATTGATAAAAGGCTTATCAATGATCGAATGGTCCTAGATAGCATTTAATGGACTGTATTTAATGCCCAATATTGACTTTACTATCTCAGGTCTATTGTCTAGTTAACCTTTTCTGTGCAGTTGGGGACAAATAGTTTTTATCTCCGGTTTCAAAGAAATGGGAGAAATATCAAACGTCGCTGTCCCGCAGGAACGAAATGTTCGATAAGGGGCCCTGTCATTCCTCTTTGACTTTGGAAATGCTTCAGCTCTCCGGGGTAAAGGAATATGTGTGCAGGTTATTAATAGGAAAGGGCACACTGACACCTCCCTTAGAATTCCCCTTATCCAATCAAACCTCTTAAGCTGTAAAGGTTCGTACACACGTGCGATCGCTGGTCCCGACCGCCATGCACGATCTGTCTGACCGTTCGTTTCAGTTTGTAACGGCCCGTGTATGGGCACTTTATCGTCCAAAATGGGCGCTTGGTCTGGGATCGTTGGCCGATAAAGGGCCCATACACGGCTGATTATCGCCCGTAACAACAGTCGGACACATCGCACGTGTTTATGAGGATTAAGATTCCGCTTTCTGTGAATGTTTGGGATATAATAATATAACATAAATAAGGCTGGGAACACACTGACCATTTTTTATCTCCCCTGGGACGAATCAATGTCGATCATGGCGAAAGAAGCCGGAGCCGACAGCACATCGCCATCCAATCGTGCAGTTAATTGGAGCCTTCACAGCCAGTCATAATTCACCGACACGTCCGATCGTCCGTTCATCCGACAGGGTATTGGGCGTCAGACATCGGTCGCTGGCGACTACAGAACTGCCGCAGATTTTTTGGCCCAACCGATTATATTTTCCTTAGTTCTCTGACCATTAAAAAAGACCAGACTGACACCTGGATCAGGTCACCGCAGTCCGCCATGCGGCCTCCTGTTGTGATGAGCAAACTTAATGAATATAATAAGGGCTGCAGCATGTAATTCCTCTTTCCCAGAATCCTCCAGGGTTGGATTTCATGGTCTAATACGAGAACAATACTGCTGGCCAGTTTTATTCGGTGCCAACATCTTCCTTCTGTTGTGTCTTGGTAACATAAATAGTGAAACCAAGACTGCAGATTGCTTTTCCTCTTGGTAACATTGTACAAATAAAGACACATTTAAATCATTTCCCAGGAATGCCATTGTCTGTGTTTGTACACTTCACTGTTTTTTCCCATTTTGTGTTGCGATACAAAACAAGATTGAGATTTAAATATATAGGAAATTTATACAACTGCCATGAATGATCCAGTTTTTCCTGCCTACTTAGAACAAATGATTCCCAAACCGTTAAAGGAGAAGTAAAGTCAGGAAAAAAAAAACTACTCTTAAATATTAAAGTGAGACTAATACATAAATGGGGGATTTCTATTCTAACTACAGTCGTTCTGATTGGCCTTATAGACATGGTCCATTGCCACACAAGGTTCCTTTCCCCTATTGGACGTATCGGAGAAGTACAATGTCTTCTAACTAAGAAAACCCAGGGAAGCGTTTCCGTTATTGGTGAATTTACCCCGCCATAGACTTTAATAGGTTGAACCTTCAAACGCGAACATTGTAATCACACTTTCACCTGAATGTATTAACTACGCACTGTGTGTCAGTCTGACACAAACACACACAAACGCACAAAGAAACACAAAATATAAGCACAATAATAGACTATATGTATTTTATCGGAACAATATTATTCAGTTGAGAAACTCAATACACATCACACACCATATGCAGACACACATTACACACCACACACACATCACACACACACAGACACACCTCACATGCAGACACAGACACACACTCACACACCTCACACACAGACCACATCACATCAGACCATCACACACAGACACACACATCACATGCAGACACATCACATACAGACACACACATCACACACATCAACACACAGACACACCATCACATGCAGACACTCACATACAGACACACACATCACCACAGACACAACACATCACACAGACCAGACACACAACCCCAACACCAGATCCATGCATGATGGAATGATGGTAACAATGTTAATTTTATATAAGGTAGAGATAATGACAGTAATTAGTGTAATGACACAGGGACCTGGGAATATTCTGGGGAACAGTACAAATCTAAAGCCTAAATAAAAACAAACTTCCTTTACACACGAGCTATTTTCCACTGATATTCAATTTTCTTCCAATACCCACATTTTCAGTAACCTTCCAAAGTAGCCCCATATTTGGTAAACCTTAAAAGTAGCCACGTATATTCAGTAAACTTCGAAAGTAGCCACGTATATTTGATGACCTTAGAAAGTAGCCACATATATTTGATGACCTTAGAAAGTAGCCACGTATATTTGATGACCTTAGAAAGTAGCCACGTATATTTGATGACCTTAGAAAGTAGCCACGTATATTCGATGACCTTAGAAAGTAGCCACGTATATTCAGTAAACTTCGAAAGTAGCCACGTATATTTGATGACCTTAGAAAGTAGCCACATATATTTGATGACCTTAGAAAGTAGCCACGTATATTTGATGACCTTAGAAAGTAGCCATGTATATTTGATGACCTTAGAAAGTAGCCACGTATATTTGATGACCTTAGAAAGTAGCCACGTATATTTGATGACCTTAGAAAGTAACCACGTATATTCAATGACCTTAGAAAGTAGCCACGTATATTCAGTAAACTTCGAAAGTAGCCATGTATATTTGATGACCTTAGAAGGTAGCCACGTATATTCAGTAAACTTCGAAAGTAGCCATGTATATTTGATGACCTTAGAAGGTAGCCACATATATTCAGTAAACTTCAAAAGTAGGAAAGTATATTTGATGACCTTAGAAAGTAGCCACGTATATTTGATGACCTTAGAAAGTAGCCACGTATATTCAATGACCTTAGAAAGTAGCCACGTATATTCAGTAAACTTCGAAAGTAGCCATGTATATTTGATGACCTTAGAAAGTAGCCACGTAATATTCAGTAAACTTCGAAAGTAGCCATGTATATTCAATGACCTTAGAAAGTAGCCACGTATATTCGATGACCTTAGAAAGTAGCCACGTATATTCAGTAAACTTCGAAAGTAGCCACGTATTTCAATGACCTTAGAAAGTAGCCACGTATATTCAGTAAACTTCGAAAGTAGCCATGTATATTTGATGACCTTAGAAGTAGCCACTTTATTCATTAAACTTCGAAAGTAGCCATGTATATTTGATGACCTTAGAAAGTAGCCACGTATATTTGATGACCTTAGAAAGTAGCCACGATATTTCGGTGGCCTTAGAAGTAGCCACATATATTTTGATAACCTTAGAAAGTAGCCACGTATATTCGATAACCTTAGAAAGTAGCCACGTATAATATTTGGTAACCTTTGAAAGTAGTTCAGAGATCCAAAGTTCTGCCAGAACAGGGTCCACATTGGAACTTTATCCCATCCCTAATAACCAGCTCACCACCTTATCTACTGATGGATCTGATCTGCTTTGCCAATGGGGATCTGAGTCGTCTGTGATTGATTGAGGGAGGTAGTGGTGGATATAAACCTGACGTTGGGTTAAGCTATTGATACCCAGGGTATTATTTATTATTACTTTATATTACCGTAATTAAATTACTTATTACAGTAACAGTACCAGTCCTGCCTTTAAACTCATCCCGCTTGAGTTAAAATGTAAATGCCCCATGATTCCTTATGGCTCTAATGTCCCCTATCATAAGATGAACTCTGGGCGCTTGGTTATTTAATGGCAGCTTTTAGCGCCGGTGTCAGGATTTACCCAAGTCTGGTATTAAATACCGGAAGGGAAACTTACCCAGGGCGATTGCGGCTCCATTATTTTAGGGCGGTGGCTGCATTTATCCCATTGGGCGAGAAGGAAACGGTATAGATGAGTTGGAAGGTATCCGGCCACAGTGGGTTTTTTGTTCTCCAAATGTTCTTAAACTACACCTCCCAGCATCCTCAGTCATATCTGTCATTGGGGGATGGAATTTTCAACTCCACTAACAGATGGAGAGATCACTTAGGTCGCCAATTCAAGTCCTAATTGGGAATCCCTGACGTTAAGGAATCGTCACCCCGTGCGTGTGAATTGTGTTTTGAGAGCCGCACGCTAGCAGCTGACACCATATTTGTACAGGGACCTCGGTCCCCTGATTGCTGCATCTACATGAGGCCAATTAATGAAGCTCTTGCACTTTGTGGAATTAGAATGAGACGTATCACCTTACGCGTTTGTTTGCCACTCGCTAAGCTTTGAATTAATTCTTTGTTTCCATGATATTCCATATTTTTTATTAGCGAGCAGAACGTCCCCAGAGAGAGCGGAGCGAGTACAGATCGTTGGGTAAACTCCTGGTGTTATATTCTGTCGTCGCTTTGAACTATTTAAGGAACTTGTGTTCCTTCACCTGGGACGTGGCCATTAAAATAATGACGATCGCACCAACCGTCTTCCTGTTTGAGGTCAGATGCCAAATGAACGGCTCTCTTAATTGTCCATCTGTTTCTTTGAAAAACGCTTGAGTTAAAGGAAAATGTTTCCACTTATGATGGAGGTTTATTTTCCCTGAAGTAGACAGTAAAATGCGCACGTGTTGGATTCCTGTGTGCGTTTCGCCTTGTTCCTATGAATATTTATACATGTGAATAAGAGCTGACATTTCACTCTACAACACTGATTGCATCTTAGAGGAAAGGGGGCCTTGGAGACCTTAACTTTCCTGGTTCAAATCTGGATTTCCCATATAATAGATTTTACGTCATGGGCTGGACGATAGCACTCTGATGCAAATCACATTGGAGGAGCAAGAAGTCTTCGACTTTAGTTGTGGGCTGGACAGAGGACTCTTATGGTAATTTACAGGAGACAGACAGCGAGTCTTCAACTAAAGTTATGGGCTGGACTAGAGGACTCTTATGGTAATTTACAGGAGACAGACAGGGAGTCTTCAACTAAAGTTATGGGCTGGACTAGAGGACTCTTATGGTAATTTACAGGAGACAGACAGCGAGTCTTCAACTAAAGTTTATGGGCAACTAGAGGACTCTTATGGTAATTTACAGGAGACAGACAGCGAGTCTTCAACTAAAGTTATGGGCTGGACTAGAGGACTCTTATGGTATTTACAGGAGACAGACAGCGAGTCTTCAACTAAAGTTATGGGCTGGACTAGAGGACTCTTATGGTAATTTACAGGAGACAGACAGCGAGTCTTCAACTAAGTTATGGGCTGGACTAGGGACTCTTATGGTAATTAACGGAGACAGACAGGGAGTCTTCAACTAAAGTATGGGCAGGCCTAGAGGACTCTTATGGTAATTTACAGGAGACAGACAGCAGTCTTCAACTAAAGTTATGGCAGGACTAGGGACTCTTATGGTAATTTACAGGAGACAGACAGCGAGTCTTCAACTAAAGTTATGGGCAGGACTAGAGGACTCTTATGGTAATTTACAGGAGACAGACAGCGAGTCTTCAACTAAAGTTATGGGCAGGACTAGAGGACTCTTATGGTAATTTACAGGAGACAGACAGCGAGTCTTCACTAAAGTTATGGGCTGGACTAGAGGACTCTTATGGTAATTTACAGAGACGACAGCGAGTCTTCACTAAAGTTATGGGCAGGACTAGAGGACTCTTATGGTAATTTACAGGAGACAGACAGCGAGTCTTCAACTAAGTTATGGGATGACTAGAGGACTCTTATGGTATTTACAGGAACAGACAGCGAGTCTTCAACTAAAGTTATGGGATGGACTAGAGGACTCTTATGGTAATTTACAGGAGACAGACAGCGAGTCTTCAACTAAAGTTATGGGGCTGGACTAGAGGACTCTTATGGTAATTTACAGGAGACAGACAGCGAGTCTTCAACTAAAGTTATGGGATGGACTAGAGGACTCTTATGGTAATTTACAGAGAACAGACAGCGATTCTTCAACTAAAGTTATGGGCTGGACTAGAGGACTCTTATGGTAATTTACAGGAGACAGACAGCGAGTCTTCACTAAAGTTATGGGCTGGACTAAGGACTCTTATGGTAATTTACAGGAGACAGACACGAGTCTTCAACTAAAGTTATGGGCTGGACTAGAGGACTCTTATGGTAATTTACAGGAGACAGACAGCGAGTCTTCAACTAAAGTTATGGGCAGGACTAGAGGACTCTTATGGTAATTTACAGGAGACAGACGCGAGTCTTCAACTAAAGTTATGGATGGACTAGAGACTCTTATGGTAATTTACAGAGACAGACAGCGAGTCTTCAACTAAGTTATGGGATGACTGAGGACTCTTATGGTAATTTACAGGAGACAGACAGCGAGTCTTCAACTAAAGTTATGGGCTGGACTAGAGGACTCTTATGGTAATTTACAGGAGACAGACAGCGAGTCTTCAACTAAAGTTATGGGATGGACTAGAGGACTCTTATGGTAATTTACAGGAGACAGACAGCGAGTCTTCAACTAAAGTTATGGGCTGGACTAGAGGGCTCTTATGGTAATTTACAGGAGACAGACAGCGAGTCTTCAACTAAAGTTATGGGCTGGACAAGAGGACTCTTATGGTAATTTACAGGAGACAGACAGGGAGTCTTCAACTAAAGTTATGGGCTGGACTAGAGAACTCTTATGGTAATTTACAGGAGACAGACAGGGAGTCTTCAACTAAAGTTATGGGCAGGACTAGAGGACTCTTATGGTAATTTACAGGAGACAGACAGCGAGTCTTCAACTAAAGTTATGGGCAGGACTAGAGGACTCTTATGGTAATTTACAGGAGACAGACAGCGAGTCTTCAACTAAAGTTATGGGCAGGAGACTAGAGGACTCTTATGGTAATTTACAGGAGAACAGACAGGGAGTCTTCAACTAAATTATGGGCTGGACTAGAGGACTCTTATGGTAATTTAACGAGACAGACAGCGAGTCTTCAACTAAATTTGGGCAGGACTAGAGGACTCTTATGGTAATTTACAGGAGACAGACAGCGGTCTTCAACTAAAGTTAGGGCTGGACTAGAGGACTCTTATGGTAATTTACAGAGACAGACAGCGATTCTTCAACTAAAGTTATGGGATGGACTAGAGGACTCTTATGGTAATTTACGGAGAAACAGACACGAGTCTTCAACTAAAGTTATGGGCTGGACTGAGGGACTCTTATGGTAATTTACAGGAGACAGACACGAGTCTTCAACAAAGTTATGTGCAGGACTAGGACTCTTATGGTAATTTACAGGAGACAGACAGCGAGTCTCAACTAAAGTTTGGGCTGGACGATGGACTCTTATGGTAATTTACAGGAGACAGACAGCGAGTCTTCACTAAGTTGGGCTGGACTAGAGGACTCTTATGGTAATTTACAGGAGACAGACAGCGAGTCTTCAACTAAAGTTATGGGCAGGACTAGAGGACCTTTTATGGTAATTTCAGAGACAGACAGCGAGTCTTCAACTAAAGTTATGGGCAGGACTAGAGGACTCTTATGGTATTTACAGGAGACAACAGCAGTCTCAACGAAAGTTATGGGCTGGACTAGAGGCTCTTATGGTAATTTACAGGAGACAACAGCGAGCCTTCAACTAAAGTTATGGGCTGGACTAGAGAAACTCTTATGGTAATTTACAGGAGACAGACAGCGAGTCCTTCAACTAAAGTTATGGGCTGGACTAGAGGACTCTTATGGTAATTTACAGGAGCAGGACAGCGAGTCTTCAATAAAGTTAGTGGGGCTGACTAGAGGACTCTTAATGGTAATTACAGGAGACAGACAAGCGAGCTTCTTCAACTAAAGTTATGGGCTGGACTAGAGGACTCTTATGGTAATTTCCAGGAGACAGAAGCGACGTCTTCAACGAAAGTTATGGGCTGGACAGAGGACTCTTTATGGTAATTTACAGGGAAGACCAGAAGCGAGTCTTTCAACGAAAGTTATTGGGCTGTGACTAGAGGACTCTTATGGTAATTTACAGGAGACAGACAGCGAGCCTTCACCTAAAGTTATGGTATGGCTTGAGAGGCAAGGCTCTTATGGTAATTTACAAGGAGACAGACAGCGAGTCTCAATTCAACTAAAGTATGGGTTGGACTGAACTGGCTTAGGAGGAAGAAGACTGTTGTCGGTTTGCGGTGAAGCAGCCGCGTCCGTCAGTTAAGCTTGCTGGCTCGGACGATTGTTCCGGTATGTAATAAGTGGATATAGTGTATATAGTATATATATATGTATGTTATTGTATACATGGTATATATATATGGTATATTTGTAGTATTATATGTATATGTACATTGTATATATGGTACATATTGATATATATTGTATCATCACAGGCTCAGTTGCACCCTGCCACATGTATGAGTATAGAGGTGCCACAATCTCTATATCATGAAAACACAACCAGCAATGAGGGGAACACACCGGACAACACTCATTTGTCACAACAAAGGTCAATATAATATATTAAAAATCTATGGTATAATTGTACATATGGAATATATAGTATATATGGTATGCTTGTGAAGGTTCTCATTCATCCAGGTCATGGTATATCTGTTGTATTCAATTAGATCAACTGGACATGAAATGTAGTTCTTGAAGACGTTTCGCTAGTCATCGACTGGCTTTCTCAATTCAGATGACTAGTACAAGAATCTGTGGCAATTATGTACCCTGGAAAATCCCAATTAGCATATCACAGAACAGAGAGCCAATTCCTCGGGTCAGGACTCAGCCGTGTATCTGCATCTTAAGGATAAAGGACATACCTTTGAAGATTGTATGTTAACATACTGGCAAAGGAACGTGACTGGTTCAAGAGAGGTGTTAAGGAGGCCATTTATGTGAAAATAAAGAAACCAAGCCTAAATAGAGTGGGGGGGGTTCGACACCAACTGTCTGCCATGTACAATGCTGTTTTAACACCTTACTCTGGGCGTTCCTATAACACCTCTTAGCCACTACCAATACACACCCCTTAACACCTGGCTGTGATATGCTAATTGGGATTTTCCGGGTACATAATTGCCACGATTCTTGTACAGTCATTCTAATGGAGAAAGCCAGTCGGATGACTAGCGAAACGTCTTCAAGAACTACATTTCAAGTCCAGTTGATCTAATTGAATACAACAGATATAGTATATATGGTATTATTATATATATCGAACATATGTATATTTGTATATATGGTATATATTGCATATATGGTATATATTGTATATATGGAATATATAATATTGTATAGTATGCCCCATAGAGCTTACAATCTGGTTAGGTAGGGTAACATTAGATACAATGGAATGGGTATAAGTGCTGGAGTGAGACGTATGCAGTGCAAATAAAACAATCATAGACTGTGCTGGTTACCGGATAGGTAGGATGAAGGGTAGATTTATATATATAGTATTATAGATATCATATACTGTGTGGTTACAGGATAGGTAGGATGTAAGGGTAGATTTATCATATATAGATATATAGATACCATATACTGGGCTGGTTACCAGATAGGTAGGATGTAAGGTAGATTTATCATATATAGATATATAGGTACCATATACTGTGCTGGTTACCGCATAGGTAGGATGTAAGGGTAGATTTATCATAATAGATACCATATACTGTGCTGGTTACCAGATAGGTAGGATGTAAGGGTAGAATTTATCATATATAGATATATAGATACCATATACTGTGTGGTTAACGGATAGGTAGGATGTAAGGGTAGATTTATCATATATAGATATATAGATACCATATACTGTGCTGGTTACAGATAGGTAGGATGTGTAGGGTAGATTTATCATATATAGATATATAGGTACCATATACGTGCTGGTTACCGGATAGGTAGGATGTAAGGGTGATTTATCATATATAGATACCATATACTGTGCTGGTTACCAGATAGGTGGATGTAAGGTAGATTTATCATAATAGATATCATATACTGTGCTGGTTACCAGAGGTGATGTAAGGGTAGATTTATCATATATAGATATATAGATACCATATACTGCGCTGGTTACTGGTAGTAGGATGTAAGGGTAGATTTATAATATATAGATATATGATATATATACTGTGCTGGTTACGGATAGGTAGATGTAAGGGTAGATTTACATATATAAATATAGATACCATATACTGTGCTGGTTACTAGATGGTAGGATGTAAGGGTAGATTATCATATATAGATAATTAGATATCATATACTGTGCTAATTACCAGATAGGTAGGATGTAAGGGTAGATTTATCATATATAGATATATAGATACCAATACGTGCTGGTTACCGGATAGGTAGGTGATGTAGGGTAGATTTATCATATATGATATATAGATATCATATACGTGTGGTTACCAGATAGGTAGGATGTAAGGGGAGATGTATCATATATAGATATATAGATACCAATACTGTGCTGGTTACCAGATAGGTAGGAATAAGGGTAGATTTATCCATATAGATATCATATA
Source organism: Hymenochirus boettgeri (assembly GCA_019447015.1). Classification (NCBI taxonomy): domain Eukaryota; kingdom Metazoa; phylum Chordata; class Amphibia; order Anura; family Pipidae; genus Hymenochirus; species Hymenochirus boettgeri. The sequence continues at coordinate 17,559 of JAACNH010000288.1, read as the reverse complement.
CTGTGCTGGTTACCGGATAGGTAGGATGTAAGGGTAGATTTATCATATATAGATATCATAACTGTGCTGGTTACCGGATAGGTAGGATGTAGGGTAGATTTATCATATTATAGATATCATATACTGTGCTGGTTACCAGATAGGTAGGATGTAAGGAGTAGATTTATCATATATAGTATATAGATACCATAAACTGTGCTGGTTACCGGATAGGTAGGATGTAGGGTGATTCATATATAGTTATATAGATACCATATACTGTGCTGGTTACCAGATAGAAAGAATGTAAGGGTAGATTTATCATATATAGATATATAGATATCATATACTGTGCTGGTTACCGGATAGGTAGGATGTAAGGGTAGATTTATCATATATAGATATATAGATATCATATATTGTGCTGGTTACCGGAGAGGTAGGATGTAAGGGTAGATTCATATATAGTATATAGATACCAATTACTGTGCTGGTTACCAGATAGGTAGGATGTAAGGGTAGATTTATCATATATAGATATCATATACTGTGCTGGTTACCAGATAGGTAGGATGTAAGGGTAGATTATCATATATAGATACCATATACTTGCGTTACCGGATAGGTAGGATGTAAGGGTAGATTTATCATATATAGAATAATAGATACCATATCTGTGCTGGTTACCAGATAGGTAGGATGTAAGTGTAGATTTATCATATATAGATATATAGATATCATATACTGTGCTGGTTACCAGATAGGTAGGATGTAAGGGTAGATTATCATATATAGATATATAGATATCATATACTGTGCTGGTTACCGGATAGGTAGGATGTAAGGAAGATTTATCATATTAGTATAGATACCATATACTGTGCTGTTACTGATAGTAGGAGTAAGGGTAGATTTCATATATAGTTATATAGATACCAATACTGTGCTGGTTACCAGATAGGTAGGATGTAAGGCTAGATTTACCATATATAGATATATAGATACCATATACTGTGCTGGTTACCAGATACAGTAAGTAGGATGTAAGGGTAGATTTTATATATAGATACCATATACTGTGCTGGTTACCAGATAGGTAGAATGTAAGGGTAGATGATCATATAGATATCATATACTTGCTGGTTACCGATGAGTAGGATGGAAGGGTAGAGATTATCATATATAGATATATAGATACCATATACTGTGCTGGGTTACGGATAGAAATGTAAGGGTAGATTTATCATATATAGATATATAGATACATATACGTGCTGGTTACGCGATAGGTAGGATGTAAGGGTAGATTTATCTATATAGATATATACCATATACTGTGCTGGTTACCAGATAGGTAGGATGTAAGGGTATATTTACATATATAGTATATAGATACCATATACTGTGCTGGTTACCAGATAGGTAGGATGTAAGGGTAGATTTATCATATATGATATATAGATACCATATACTGTGCTGGTTACCAGATAGGGGATGTAAGGGTATATTTATCAATATAGATATATAGATACCATATACTGTGTGTGTTACCGGAAGGTAGGATGTAAGGGTAGATTTATCATATATAGATATAGATATCATATACTGGCGTGGTTACCGGATAGGTAGGATGTAAGGGTAGATTTACCATATATAGATATATGATACCATATACTGGTGCTGGTTACCGGATAGGTAGGTAGGATGTAAGGTGTCGATTTATCATATATAGATATAAGATATCATATACTGTGCTGGTTACCGGATAGGGGATGTAAGGGTAGATTTATCATATATGGATATATAGATACCATATACTTGCTGGTTACCGGATAGGTAGGATGTAAGGGTAGAATTTCTCAATATAGTACCATTACTGTGGTGGTTACGGATAGGTAGGATGTAGGTAGATTTATCATATATAGATACCATATACTGTGCTGGTTACGGATAGGTAGGATGTAAGGGTAGATTATTCATATAGGATATATAGATATCATATACTGTGCTGGTTACCGGACGGTAGGATGTTTAGGGTAGATTTATCATATATAGTATATAGATACCATAACTGTGCTGGTTACCGGATAGGTAGGATGTAAGGGTAGATTACCATATATAGATTATAGATACCATATACTGTTGGTTACCGGAAGATGGAGATGTAAGGGTAGATTTATATATAGATAATAGATACCATATACTGTGCTGGTTACCTGATAGGTAGGATGTAAGGGTAGATTTATCATATATAGATTATAGATATCATATACTGTGCTGGTTACCGGATAGGTATAGGATGTAAGGGTAGATTTATCATATATAGATATATAGAACCATATACTGGCTGGTTACCGGACAGGTAGGATGTAAGGGTTAGATTTATCAATATAGTAATAGATACCATATACTGTGCTGGTTACCGATGGTAGGATGTAAGGGTTAGATTATATATATAGATATAGATATCATATACTGTGGTTACCAGATAGGTAGGATGTAAGGGTAGATTTTATCATATATAGATATATAGATACCATATACGTGTGGTTCGACAGGTAGGATGTAAGGGTAGAGTTATCATAAAGATATATAGATACCATTATACTGTGCTGTTACGGACAGGTAGGATGTAAGGGTAGATTTATCATATATAGATATATAGAAACCATATACTGTGCTGGTTACCGGATAGGTAGGATGTAAGGGTAGATTTATCAATATAGATATAAGATATCATATACTTGTGCTGGTTACATGATAGGTAGGATGTAAGGTAGATTTATTATATAGATATATAGATACCATATACTGTGCTGGTTACCGGATAGGTAGGATGTAAGGGTAGATTTATCATATAAGATATATAGATACCATATTACTGTGCTGGTTACCGGATAGAGGATGGATGGGGTAGATTTATCATATATAGATATATAGATACCATATACTGTGCTGGTTACAGATAGGTAGGATGTAAGGGTACATTTATCATATAAGATATATAGATACATATACTGTGCTGGTTACCGGATAGGTAGGATGTAAGGGTGAGATTTATCATATATAGATATCATATCTGTGTGCGTGGTTACCGGATAGGTAGGATGTAAGGGTAGATTTCATATCATATATAGATTATAGATACCATAACTGTGCTGGTTACGGATAGGTAGGATGTAAGGGTAGATTTATCATATATAGATACCATATACTGTGCTGGTTACCGGATAGGTAGGTAGATGTAAGGGTAGATTTATCATATATAGTTATATAGTACCATATACTGTGCTGGTTACCAGATAGGTAGGATGTAAGGGTAGATTTACTCATATAGATAAAGATAATATCATATACTGTGCTGGTTACCAGATAGGTAGGATGTAAGGGTAGATTATATATAATATGATTAGAATCATATACTGTGCTGGTTACCAGATAGGTAGGATGTAAGGGTAGATTTAATATATAGATATATAATACATCATATACTGTGCTGGTTACGGATAGGTAGGATGTAAGGGTAGATTATTATATATAGATATTATAGATATCATACTGTGCTGGTTACCAGATAGGTAGGATGTAAGGGTAGATTTATCATATTAGTAGATAGATACCATATACTGTGCTGGTTACCAGATAGGTAGGGGTAAGGGTAGATTTATCATATATAGATATATAGATATCATATACTGTGCTGGTTACCAGATAGGTAGGATGTAAGGAGATTTATCATATAATAGATATATAGATACCATATACTGTGTGGTACCAGATAGGTAGGATGTAAGGGTAGATTATCATATATAGAAAAATAGATACCATATACTGTGCGGGTTACCGGATAGGTAGGATGTAAGGTAGATTATCATATATGATATATAGATACCATATACTGTGCTGGTTACCGGATAGGTAGGGATGTAAGGGTTAGATTTTTCATATATAGATATATAGATACCATATACTGTGCTGGTTCCGGATAGGTCGGATTAAGGGTAGATGATAGTAGATATATAGATACCTATACTGTGCTGGTTACCGGATAGGTAGGATGTAAGGGTAGATATCATATATATAGATACATATACTGTGTGTGGTTACAGATAGGTAGATGTAAGGGGATGTATTTCATATCTCGATATAATACATACGTGCTGGTACCAGATAGGTAGGATGTAAGGGTAGATTTATCATATATAGATATCATATCTGTTGCTGGTTACCAGATGGTAGGATGTAAGGGTTAGATATCATATATAGATATATAGATACATATACTGTGCTGGTTACCAGATAGGTAGGATGTAAGGGTAGATTTATAATATTATAGATATATAGATATCATATACTGTGCTGGTTACCAGATAGGTAGGATGTAAGGGTAGATTTATCACATATAGATATATAGATATCATATACTGTGCTGGTTACCAGATAGGTAGGATGTAAGGGTAGATTTATCAATAAGATATATGATATCATATACTGGGCTGGTTACCGGATAGGTAGGATGTAAGGGTAGATTTATCATTATAGATATATAGATACATATACTGTGCTGGTTACCAGGATAGGTAGGATGTAAGGTAGATTATTCATATATAGTATATAGATACCATATACTGTGCGGTTACCAGATAGGTAGGATGTAAGGGTAGATATCAATATAGATATATAGATATCATATACTGTGCTGGTTACGGAGAGTAGGATGTAAGGGTAGATTATCATATATAGATATATAGATACCATTACTGTGCTGGGTTACCAGATAGGTAGGATGTAAGGGTAGATTATTTATCATATATAGATATATATACCATAACTGTGCTGGTTACCGGATAGGTAGGATGTAAGGGTAGATTTATCATATAGAATATAGATACCATATACTGTGCTGGTTACCGGATAGTGGATGTAAGGGTAGATTTATCATATATAGATATATATAGATACCATATACTGCTGGTTTACCAGGATAGTTAGGATGTAAGGGTAGATTTATCATATATAGATTATAGATACATATCGACGTGCTGTTACGATGGGTAGGATGTCAGGGTAGATTATCATATATAGTTATACTATACCATATCTTGCTGGTACCGGATAGGTAGGATTTGTAAGGGTTAGATTTATCATTATTGTATATATGGTATTTATTGTACATAATGTATACAGTGTATATATGTAATATAGTGTATATAGTGTATATAGTATATATATATGTTATGTATTGTATACATGGTATATATATATGGTATATTTGTAGATATTATATGTATAATGTACATTGTATATATGGTACATATTGTATATATATTTGTATCATCCACAGGCTCAGTTGCACCCTGCCACATGTATGAGTATAGAGGTGCCACAATCTCTATAATCATGATAAACAACAACCAGCAATGAGGGGAACACACAGGACAACACTCATTTGTCACAACAAAGGTCAATATAATATATTAAAAATCTATGGTATATATTGTACATATGGAATATATAGTATATATGGTATGCTTGTGAAGGTTCTCATTCATCCAGGTCATGGTATATCTGTTGTATTCAATTAGATCAACTGGACATGAAATGTAGTTCTTGAAGACGTTTCGCTAGTCATCCGACTGGCTTTCTCAATTCAGAATGACTAGTACAAGAATCTGTGGCAATTATGTACCCTGGAAAATCCCAATTAGCATATCACAGAACAGAAGAGCCAATTCCTCGGGTCAGGACTCAGCCGTGTATCTGCATCTTAAGGATAAAGGACATACCTTTGAAGATTGTAATGTTAACATACTGGCAAAGGAACGTGACTGGTTCAAGAGAGGTGTTAAGGAGGCCATTTATGTGAAAATAAAGAAACCAAGCCTAAATAGAGGTGGGGGGGTTCGACACCAACTGTCTGCCATGTACAATGCTGTTTTAACACCTTACTCTGGGCGTTCCTATAACACCTCTTAGCCACTACTACCATCACACAGACCTCTTAACACCTGGCTGTGATATGCTAATTGGGATTTTCCAGGGTACATATTGCCACAGATCTTGTACAGTCATTCTGATGGAGAAAGCCAGTCGGATGACTAGCGAAACGTCTTCAAGAACTACATTTCAAGTCCAGTTGTCTAATTGATACAACAGATATAGTATATAGGTATTATTATATATCGAACAATAGTATATTTGTATATATGGTATATAGCTATATGGTATATATTGTATATTGGAATATATAATATTGTAAGTATGCCAATAGAGCTTACAATCTGTAGGGTAGGTATATAGATACAATGGAATGGGTATAAGTGCTGGAGTGAGACGTATGCAGTCAAATAAAACAATCATAGACTGTGCGGTTACCGGATAGGTAGGATGTAAAGGGTAGATTTATCATATATAGATATAAGATATCATATACTGTGCTGGTTACCGAGAGGTAGGATGTAAGGTAGATTTATCATATATAGATAATATTACCATATACTGTGCTGGTCCAGATAGGTAGGATGTAAGGTAGATTTATCATATATAGATATATAGGTACCATATCTGTGCTGGTTACCGCTAGGTAGGATGTAAGGGTAAGATTATCTAGAGATACTCATATACTGTGCTGGTTACCAGATAGTTAGGATGTAAGGGTGATTTATCATAATAGATTATAGATACCATATACTGTGCTGGTTAACGGATAGAGGTATGGATGTAAGGGTAGATTTATCATATATAGATATATAGATACCATTACTGTGCTGGTTACCAGATAGGTAGGATGTAGGGTAGATTTATCATATATAGATATATAGTACCATATACTGTGCTGGTTACCGATAGGTAGATGTAAGGGTATTTATCATATATAGATACCATATACTGTGCTGGTTACCAGATAGTAGGATTAAGGGTAGATTTATCATATATAGATATATACTGTGCTGGTTACCAGATAGGTATGATTAGGGTAGATTTATCATATATAGATATATAGATACCATATACTGCGCTGGTTCCTGATAGGTAGGATTTAAGGGTAGATTATAATATATAGATATATAGATATCATATACTGTGCTGGTTACCGGATAGGTAGGGTAAGGTAGATTTATCATATATAGATATATAGATACCATATACTGTGCTGGTTACTAGATAGGTAGGATGTAAGGTAGATTTATCAATATAGATATATAGATATCATATACTGTGCTATTACCAGATAGGTAGGATGTAAGGGTAGATTTCATATATAGCTATATATAGATACCATATACTGTGCTGGTTACCGGATGGTAGGATGTAGGTAGATTATCATATATAGATATATAGATATATATACTGTGCTGGTTACCATATAGGTAGGATGTAAGAGATGTATCATATATAGATATATAGAACCATACTGTGCTGGTTACCAGATAGGTAGGATATGGTAGATTTATCACATATAGATATCATATACTGTGGCTGGTTACCGATAGGGTAGATGTAAGGGTAGATTTATCATATATAGATATCATATACTGTGCTGGTTACCGATAGGTAGGATGAGGGTAGATTTCATATATAGTATATCATATACTGTGCTGGTTACCAGATAGGGGATGTAAGCAGATTTATCATATATAGATATATAGATACCATATACTGTGCTGGTTACCGATAGGTAGGATGTAAGGGTAGATTTATCATAATAGTTAATAGATACCATATACTGTGCTGGTTACCAGATAGAAAGAATGTAAGGGTAGATTTATCATATATAGATATATAGTCATATACTGTGCTGGTTACCGGATAGGTAGATGTAAGGGTAGATTTATCATATATGATATATAGATATCATATATTGTGCTGGTTACCGGAAGTAGGATGTAGGGTAGATTTATATCTATATAGTTATAGATAACCATATACTGTGCTGGTTACCAGATAGGTAGGATGTAAGGGTAGATTTATCATATATAGTATCATATACGGTGCTGGTTACCAGTAGGTAGGATGTAAGGGTAGATTTATCATATATAGATACCATATACTGTGCTGTTACCGGATAGGTAGGATGTAAGGGTGATTTATCATATATAATATATAGATACCATATTCTGTGCTGGTTACCAGATAGGTAGGATGTAAGTGTAGATTTATCATATATAATATAGATATCTATCACTGTGCTGGTTACCAGATAGGTGGATGTAAGGGTAGATTTATCATATATAGATATATAGATATCATAATATGTGCTGGTTACCGGATAGGTGGGATGTAGATGATTTTCATATATAGTTATATAGATACCATATCATCTGTGCTGTTTACTGGATAGTAAAGTAAGGTAGATTTACATATATAGTTATAGATCCCATAACTGTGCTGGTTACCAGATAGGTAGGATGTAAGGGTATTTATCTATATAGATATATAGATACCATATACTGTGCTGGTTACCAGATAGGTAGGATGTAAGGGTAGATTTATCATATATAGATACCATATACTCTTCTGGTTACTGGATAGGTAGGATGTAAGGGTAGATGTATCATATATATATCATATACTTTGCTGGTTACCAGATAGGTAGGATGTAAGGGTAGATTTATCATATATAGATATATAGATACCATATACTGTGCTGGTTACCGGATAGGTAATGTAAGGGTAGATTATCTATATAGATATAGATACCTATACTGTGTTCTGTTACTCGATAGGTAGGATGTAAGGGTAGATTATCATATATGATATATAGATACCATATACTGTGCGGTTACCAGATAGGTAGATGTAAGGGTATTTATCATATATAGATATAAGATACATATACTGTGCTGGTTACCAGATAGGTAGGATGTAAGGGTAGATTTATCATATATAGATTATAGATCCATATACTTCGTGCTGGTTACCAATAGGTAGGATGTAAGGGTATATTTTCATATATCTATATATCTAATCACCTACTCCTGTGCTGGTTAACCGGATAGGTAGATGTAAGGAGATTTATCATATATAGATATTAGATATCATATACTGGGCTGGTTACCGGATAGGTAGGATGTAGGGTAGATTTCCATATATAGATATATAGTACCATATACTGTGCTGGTTTACCGGATAGGTAGGATGTAAGGGTAGATTTATCATATAGGATATATAGTATTCTACTGTGCTGGTTACCGGATAGGTAGGATGTAGGGTAGATTTATCATATATGATATAGATACCATATACTGTGCTGGTTACCGATAGGTAGGATGTAAGGGTAGATTTATATCATATTAGATACCATATACTGTGCTGGTTCCGGATAGGTAGGATGTAAGGGTAGATAATATCATATATAGATTACCCATATACTGTGCTGTTTTACCGGATAGGTAGGATGTAAGGGTAGATTTATCATATATAGATATATAGATCCATATACTGTGCTTGTACCGGACGGTAGGATGTAGGGTAGATTTCTCATATATATATATAGATACATATCCTTGTTCTGGTTACCGATAGGTAGGATGTAAGGGTGAGTTACATATAGAGATTATAGAACCATATACTGTGCGTGTTACCGGATAGGTAGGAGGTAAGGGTAGATTTATCATATATAGATATATATACCATATACTGTGCTGGTACTCGATAGGTAGGATTAAGGGTAGATTTATCATATATAGAATATAGATACCATATACTGTGCTGGTTACCGATAGGTGGGGATGTAAGGTAGATTTATCATATATAGATTAGATACCTATACTGTGCTGGTTACCGAGGTAGGATGTAAGGGTAGATTACATATATAGAATATAAGATACCATTACTGTGCTGGTTACCGGATGGTAGGATGTAGGGTAGATTTATCATATATAGATATATAGAATCATATACTGTGCTGGTTACCGATCAGGTAGGATGTAAGGGTAGATTTATCATATATAGATATATATGAACCATATACTGTGCTGGTTACCGACAGGTAGGATGTAGGTAGTTATCATATATAGATATATAGATACCATATCTGTGCTTTTACCGAAGGTAGGTGTAAGGGTAGATTTATCATATTAGATATATAGAACCATATACTGTGCTGGTTACCGGATAGGTAGGATTAAGGGTAGATTTATCATATAATAATAGATATCATATACTGTGGCTGGTTCCGATAGGTAGGATTTAAGGGTAGATTATCATATATAGATATATAGATACCATATACTACTGTGCTGGTTACCGGATAGGTAGGATGTAAGGTAGATTTTATCTATATAAGATATATAGATACCTATACTGTGCTGGTTACCGGATAGTAGTAGGAGGGGTACGATTTATCATATATAGATATATAGATACAATATACTGTCTGGTTACCGATAGGTGGATGTAAGGGTAGTTTATCAATAGAGATATAATATACAATATACTGTGCTGGTTACCGGATGTAGGGATGTAAGGGTAACATTTATCTATATGATATCATACTGTGCTGTGTTACCGGATAGGTAGGAGTGTAAGGTAGATTTATCAATATAGATATATAGATACCATATACTTCTTGTGCTGGTCCGGATAGGTAGGTGTAAGGGTAGATTTCTCATATATAGATACCCATATACTGTGCTGGTTACCGATAGGTAGGATGTAAGGGTAGATTATCATATATAGTATATAGATACCATATACTGTGCTGGTTACCCAGATAGGTGATGTAAGGGTAGATTTCTATATAGATATATAGATATCATATACTGTGCTGGTTACCAGATAGGTAGGATGTAAGGGTAGATTTATCATATATGATATATAGATAATATCATATCTGTGCTGGTACCAGATAGGTAGGATGTAAGGTAGATTTAATCATATATGATTATAGATACCATATACTGTGCTGGTACCGATGGTAGGATGTAAGTTAGATTTACATATAAGATTATAGATATCATATACTGTGCTGGTTACCGATAGGTAGGATGTAAGGGTAGATTTATCATATATGATATATAGATACCATATACGGTGCTGGTTTACCAATAGGTAGGATGTAAGGGTAGATTTATCATATATAGATATATAGATACATCATATACTGTGCTGGTTACCAATAGGTAGGATGTAAGGGTAGATTTATCATTATAGATATAAGATAGATACCATATACTGTGCGGTTACCGATAGGTAGGATGTAAGGTAGATTTATCATATATAGAATATAGATACATATACTGTGCTGGTTACCGATAGGTAGATGTAAGGTAGATTTATCATATATAGATATATAGATACCATATACTGTGGCTGGTTACCAGGTAGGTGATGTAAGGGTAGATTTTTCATATATAGATATATGACCATATACTGTGCTGGTTACCGGATAGGTGGATGGTAGGTAGATTTATCATATTGATATTAGATACCATATACTGTGCTGGTTACCGGATAGGTGGATGTAAGGGTAGATTTATCATATATAGATACCATATACTGTGCTGGTTACCGGATAGGTAGGATGTAAGGTAGATTTATCATATATAGTATAGATACCATATACTGTGCTGGTTACAGATAGGTAGGATGTAGGGTAGATTTATCATATATAGAGATATCATATACTGTGCTGGTTACCAGATAGGTAGGATGTGGGTAATTTATCATATATAGATATATAGATATCATATCTGTGCTGGTTACCAGATAGGTAGGAGGTAAGGGTAGATTATCATATTAGATATATGTAATCAATACTGTGCTGGTTACCAGTAGTAGGATGTAAGGTAGATTTATCATATATAGATATATGATATCATATACTGTGCTGGTTACCAGATAGTAGGATGTAAGGGTAGATTATCAATTAGATATATAGATATCATTACGTGCTGGTTACCGGATAGGTAGGATGTAAGGTAGATTATCATATATAGATATATAGATATCATATACTGTGCTGGTTACCGGATAGGTAGGATGTAAGGGTAGATTTATCATATATAGTTATATAGATACCATATACTGTGCTGGTTACCAGATAGGTAGGATGTAAGGGTAGATTTATCAATATAGATATATAGTATCATATACTGTGCTGGTTACCGATAGGTTAGGATGTAAGGGTAGATTATCATATATAGATATATAGATACCATATACTGTGCTGGTTACCAGATAGGTAGGAATGTAAGGGTAGATTTATCATATATAGATATAATGATTCCATATATTGTGCTGTTACCGGATAGTAGATGTAGGGTAGATTCATATATAATATATAGAACATATACTGTGCTGGTTACCGGATAGGTAGGATGTAAGGGTAGATTTATCATATATATATATATATGATACCATATACTGTGGCTGGTTACCGGATAGGTAGGATGTAAGGTAGATTTATCATATATAGATATATAGATACCATATACTGTGCGGTTACCAGATAGGTTAGGATGTAAGGGGAGATTATCATATATAGATATATAGATACCATATACTGTGCTGGTTACCGGATAGGTAGGTGTAGGGTGATTTATCATTATAGTTATATAATCCTTATGTGCTGGTTACCAGATGTAGGATTAGGGGTAGATTTATATATATATATATAGATATCATATACTGTGCTGGTTACCGGAAGGTAGGATGTAAGGGTAGATTTATCAATATATATATATAGATACCATATACTGTCTGGTTACCAGATATGTAGATGTAAGGGTAATTATCATATATAGATTATAGATACATATACTGTGTGGTTCCAGATAGGTAGGATGTACGGGTTACATTATCATATTAGATAATAGATATCATATACTGTGTTGGTTACCAGATAGGTAGGATGTAGGGTAGATTATCATATATAGATATATAGATTATCATATACTGTGCTGGTTACCAGATAGGTAGGATGTAAGGGTAGATTTATCATATAGATAATAGATACACATACTGTGGCTGGTTTACCAGATAGTAGGGATGTAAGGTAGATTTATCATATATAGATATATAGATACATTATACTGTGCTGGTTACCAGAAGGATAGGATGTAAGGTAGATTTATCATATATAGATATAGATACCATATACTGTAACTGTGGCTGGTTACCGGATAGGTAGGATGTAAGGTAGAGATTTATCATATATAGATTTAATCATATACTGTGCTGGTTACAGGTAGGTAGGATGTAAGGGTAGATTTATCATATATAAGATATATAGATACCATATACTGCTGGTTACCGGATAGGTAGGATGTAGGGTAGATTTATCATATATAGATATATAGTACCATATACTGTGCTGGTTACCGATAGGTAGGATTGTAAGGGTAGATTTATCATATATAGATATCCATATACTGTGCTGGTTACCGAGGTAGGATTAAGGGTAGATTTATCATATATAATTATATAGATACCATATACTGTGCTGGTTACCGGATAGGTAGGATGTAAGGGTAGATTTATCATATATAGATATATAGATATCATATACTGTGTGGTTACCATAGGGTAGGATGTAAGGGTAGATTTATCATATATAGATATATATAGTACATATACTGTGCTGGTTACCGGATAGGTAGGATGTAGGTAGATTTATCATATATAGATATATAATATCATAACTGTGCTGGTTAACCGGATAGGTAGGATGTAGGGTAGATTTATCATATATAGATATAGATACCATATACTGTGCTGGTTACCGATAGGTAATGATGTAAGGTAGATTAATCATATATTATAGATATATATATAGATACCATATACTGTGCTGGTTTACCGGATAGGTAGGATGTCAGTGTAGATTTATCATATATAGATACTATAGATAGATATCATATACTGTGCTGGGGTTACGGATAGTGGATGTAGGGTAGATTATCATATATAGTATATAGATACCATATCTGTGCTGGTTACCGATAGGTAGGATGTAAGGTAGAATTTATCATATATAGATATAGATACCATATACTGCTGGTTACCGGATAGGTAGGTTAAGGGTGATTTATCATATATAGAATATAGATACCATATATACTGTGCTGGTTACCAATAGGTAGGATGTAAGGTAGATTTATCATTAAATATATAAATACCATATACTGTGCTGTTACCGGATAGGTAGGATGTAAGGGTAGATTTATCATATATAGATATATAGATACCATATACTGTGCTGGTAAGGATGTAAGGGTAGATTTATCATATATAGATATATAGATACCTTATACTGTGCTGGTTACCAGATAGGTAGGATGTAAGGGTAGATTTATCATATATAGATATATAGATACCAATACGGTGCTGGTTACGGATAGGTAGGATGTAAGGGTTAGATTTATCATCTAATAGATATATAGATACCATAACTGTGCGGTTACCAGATAGGTAGGATGTAAGGGTAGATTTATCATATATAGATATATAGATACCATATACTGTGCTGGTTACCAGATAGGTAGGATGTAAGGGTAGATTTATCATATATAGATATATAGATACCATATACTGTGCTGGTTACCGGATAGGTGGATGTAAGGGTAGATTTATCATATATAGATATATAGATATCATATACTGTGCTGGTTACCATATGGTAGGATGTAAGGGTAGATTTATCATATATAGATATATAGATACCATAATACTGTGTGGTTACCGGATAGGTAGGATGTAAGGGTAGATTTAATCATATAGATATATATATACCTATACTGTGCTGGTTACCGAGATAGGTAGGATGTAAGGGTAGATTTCATATATAGTATATAGATACCATATACTGTGCTGGTTACCGATAGGTAGGATTTAAGGGTAGATTTATCATTATAGATAGAAAGATACCATATACTGTGCTGGTTACCAGATAGTAGGATGTAAGGGTAGATTTTCTATATAATATTAGATACCATATACTGGTTTGCTGGTTACCGATAGGTAGGATGTAAGGGTAGATTTTCAATTATATATGATATCATATACTGTGCTGCTACCGGATAGGTAGTGTAAGGGTAGATTTTCATATATAGATATATAGATACCATATCTGTGCTGGTTACCGGATAGGTAGGATGTAGGGTAGATTTATCATATATAGTATATAGATACCATAATACGTGCTGGTTACCATAGGTAGGATGTAAGGGTAGATTTATCATTATAGATATATAGATATCATATACTGTGCTGGTTACTGGATAGGTAGGATGTCAGAGGATTTTATCATATATGATATATAGATACAGTATACTGTGTGGTTACGGATAGGTAGGATGTAAGGTAGATTTATCATATATAGTATAATACATACTACTGTGCTGTTACCGGTAGGTAGGATGTAAGGGTAGATTTATCATTAGAGATATATAGATACATATACTGTGGCTGTTACCAGGATAGGTGGATGTAAGGGTAGATTTATCATATATAGATATAGAACCATATACTGTGCTGGTTACCAGATAGGTAGGATGTAGGGTAGATTTATCATATATAGATATATGATTACCATTACTGTGCTGGTTACCGATAGGTAGGATGTAAGGGTATATTATCATATAGATATATAGATACCATATACTGTGCTGGTTACCAGATAGGTAGGATGTAAGGGTAGATTTATCATATATAGATATATAGATACCTATACTGTGAGCTGGTTACCAGATAGGTAGGATGTAAGGTAGATTTATCATATATATATATAGATACCATATACTGTGCTGGTTACCGGATAGGGTAGGATGTAAGGTAGATTTTATCATATATAGATATATAGATCCATATACTGTGCTGGGTACCATAGGTAGGATGTAAGGGTAGATTTATCATATAGTAGATATATAGATACCTATACTGTGTGGTACCGGATAGGTAGGATGTAAGGGTAGATTTATCATTATAATGATTACATATACTGTGCTGGTTACCGATGTAGATGTAAGGGTAGATTATCATTTAGATTATATAGATATCTATACTGTGCTGGTTACCGGATAGGTAGGATATAAGGGTAGATTTATCATATATAGATATAGATACCATATACTGGGTCTGTTACCGATAGGTGGATGTAAGGGTAGATTTCATTATAGATATATAGAAATCATATACTGCTGGTTACAACGGATAGGTAGTTGTAAGGGTAGATTTATCATATTATGATATATAGATACCAAATACTGTGCTGGTTACCACGGATAGGTAAGGATGTAAGGGTATTTATCATATATATATATATAGATACCATATACTGTGCTGGTTACCGAAGGTAGGATTAAGGGTAGATTATCATAATAGAGATATAAAACCATATACTGTGGCTGGTTACCGGATAGGTAGGATGTAAGGGTAGATTTATCATAAAGATATAAGATATCATATACTTTCTGGTTACATGATGTAGGATGTAAGGGTAGATTTATCATAATCTATATATAGATACCATATACTGTGCTGGTTACCGGATAGGTAGGATGTAAGGGTAGATTTATCATATAAAGATATATAGATACCATATACTGTCTGGTTACCGATAGGTAGATGGTATGGTAGATTTATCATATATAGATATATAGATACAATCTGTGCTGGTTACCAGATAGTGGATGTAAGGGTACATTTATCATATATAGATATATAGATACCATATACTGTGCTGGTTACCGGATAGGTAGGATGTAAGGGTAGATTTATCATATATAGATATATACATATACTGTGCTGGTTACCGTATAGGTAGGATGTAAGGGTAGATTTATCATATATAGATATATAGATACCATATACTGTGCTGGTTTCCGAGAGGTAGGATGTAAGGGTGATTTATCATATATAGATATAACAAATACTGTCTGGTTACCGGATAGGTAAGTATAGGGTAGATTTATCATATATATTATATAGATGCCATATACTGTGCTGGTTACCGGATAGGTAGATGTAAGGGTTATATTTTCCTATATAGATATAGATATCATATCCTGTGGCTTGTTAACCAGAGAGGTAGGA
>JAACNH010000287.1:265959-278029 GCA_019447015.1 Hymenochirus boettgeri | reverse complement strand
ATGGCATGCAGGATAGACAGGGACAGAGGTAACAGCGGATGATGGGAGGGGGGGGATAAAGACAGGTCGGACCGTCCAGGGCCGAACTGGGAGACCCGACCCAGACGGGGGCGGTAGAAAGGTATCCAGTAGGAACGAGGCGATGCGGGAGGTGTGGGGAACGTAAGCATGATGAACGTCCAGCTATCCAACGTGGATACCTAATAGAAGATCCCGATGGTCTGTATAGTAAGTGCCATGGAACAAGTATTGGAGGGGGTATAAAGACATGACGAGACGTCCATGACGACAGTGTCCACAGGATACTAAACCGAACCTATCCCCGAATGGCGTACTAACAAGTGACATAAGAGTATGGGAGGGTGGATCAAGACAGACGGCCCTCATCTGCCAACGTTTAGACCCTATCATAAGGTCCTATCGACACAGTTGCCAAGAGGATGGGGATGGTGTAGGAAGACATACGGCCAGCGAGGTCCCCCGGGATACCCGACCCATAAGCAGTCCGGGAGTGTCAGCAGAACCAGGGACTACGAGGAAACAGAGATTGGAGGGTGGAGAAGACGACGCCATCTGTCCACCCTGGAGACCCGACCCAGAAGGGGTCGGTAGAACAGGGGACAGACACACACCAAAGAGGAGGGGGAGGGGGGAGAAAAGACAGACGGCCACTAGGCCACGGGAGACCCCTACCAGAATGGCGGGAGAACAGGACATAGTAACAGAGGAGGGGAGGGGGGGAGAAGACAGACGGCCGCCGAGGACAAACGGGGGCCCTATCCAAATGTCTATCTAACAGTTACATAGTATGGAGGTTGTATAAAGACCATACCGTCCACTTAGTCCACCTTTATACCCTACCCATAATGTCTGTATACATTTACATAGTAACCGTATTGGAGGTTGTATAAAGACATACGTCCATCTAGTCACCTTTTATACCCTATCCATAATGTCTATCTAACAGTTACACATAGTATTGGAGGTTGTATAAAGACATACGTCCATCTAGTCCAACTTTATACACCACCCATAATGTCTGTATAACAGTTACATAGTAACATGTATTGGAGGTTGTATAAAGACACATACGTCCATTAGTCCAACCTTTATACCCTACCCATAATGTCTGTATACAGTTACATAGTAAACAGTAATTGGAGGTTATAAAACCATACGTCCATCTAGCCAACTTTTATACCCTACCATAATGTCTATCTAACAGTTTACATAGTATTGGAGGTTGTATAAAGACATACGTCCATCTAGTCCCAACTTTTATACCCTATCCATAATGTCTATTTAACAGTTTACATAGTACTATATGGAGGTTAACAGTTACATAGTATTGGAGGTTGTATAAAGACATACGTCCATCTAGCAATTGAAAATCCTTATTTGAATAGATGTGATCAGCCAATTAATGAAAAAAACTGCAACCAGAAAGCTCCTAGTACAGTAAGTAGCCAGGACAAGTTCCTCTAATGGTGATTGGAGAATTAAAGGGTCAGTTAATAAAACTGAAGGGATCCCGTCCATGTAACAAAGCAATTGAGTTAAGTCCCAGAAGGACATGAAAAGGAACAAAATCAGTTGACATTATTTGTTTATTGTAACATTTTCATTTTACTAAATGATTTGAAAAGTGATATTAACCATATTGATAGAATAGAAGTGGGTGTTGATAGCTTCCTACACAAAGATCCAGTAGTTTAAAGACACATTCCTAGAGCAGTCAGTCCAGTCACTTCATACAGGAGAAGAAGCTTGTTTGAGAGAGAAAAGAGATTTTCTCTTGTAAGTTTCCCTTTATTCCACAGGTTAAAATGATCAAATATACATTAAGAGACAGAAGAACGAACATACAATAACCATTAATAATTACCTGGGGAAAGGAGCTTTGTTCATCTAATAGAGAAAGGATCCCCAATGGACGTGCCAGAAACAGGGCCTAAAGCAAACAATAACAATAGGGGGATATGTAGATGATAAAACAGGTCCTATGGCTGGGAATGTCCCATCACTGAGCAGACACAGGTCACAGACAGTTACAGAGGGAGGAGCTTACCAAAGTGCCCTTTAATTACAGGAGGAGGGGCCTATAACCAATGAGGGTTAGGTACTGGGCAGCTAGAGGGGGAGGGACATGTAGGGTGAAAATGTACAGAACAGTTGTAGGAGCAGTGTTGTGAAAAAGAGAAGGGATTAGCCAAGGACAGTTATAGTAGGAGGAGCCTGTAATTGTGCAAGGATAAGTACAGGACAGTTATGGAGAGCAGAATGTAACTAAGCATCAAAATTAACAGATTACCAGGTGTTTACCAGGGTTGCTTGATTATTGTAGAACTGAACAGTGTCCCGATCCATTCCTTCTAGTTTGTAGTGTTGTTCCTCCATTAAGAAGATGTGCTGGACAGGGAAAGATACAAAAGGAGGAAGTGATAATAATAATTACACAAGTGCCCCTAATTGTTGTCTTGATGAAGTACTTGTAACTCCATTCTAATCTAAACTTGTACTAATCCCCTCAGCAACATACCGTACACGAAACTACTAATAAGTTTCTATTAGATCTCAATTCGCTTCATATAAATAGTACGATTACACTTAAATAGGCGTTCGAGTGGCCAGGAAGACATCCTGTGGGTTATCCTCACACTGTACATGGACTTCTAACTGTACAAGACATCCTGTGGATTGTCCTCACACTGTACATGGACTTCTAACTGAACAAGACATCCTGTGGATTGTCCTCACACTGTACATGGACTTCTAACTGAACAAGACATCCTGTGGTTTGTCCTCACACTGTACATGGACTTCTAACTGAACAAGACATCCTGTGGATTGTCCTCACACTGTACATGGACTTCTATCTGAACAAGACATCCTGTGGATTGTCCTCACACTGTACATGGACTTCTATCTGAACAAGACATCCTGTGGATTGTCCTCACAATGTACATGGACTTCTAACTGAACAAGACATCTTGTGGATTTTCCTCACACTGTACATGGACTTCTAACTGAACAAGACATCCTGTGGATTGTCCTCACACTGTACATGGACTTCTATCTGAACAAGACATCCTGTGGATTGTCCTCACAATGTACATGGACTTCTAACTGAACAAGACATCCTGTGGATTGTCCTCATACTATACGTGGATTTCATTCTGTGGGTTGTCCTCACACTGTACATGGACTTCTAATTATGAGGGTTATCCTCACATTGTACACATACTTACATGGTTAAAGAAGTTCTGCAGCTGTTCGTTTGCCAGATTTATACAGAGCTGCTCAAACCGATTTGCAGAAAAATTCTCAAAGCCAAAAATATCCAGTATTCCTAAAAACGGGACCAAGAGGTAGGAAATTACTGGACCCAACCTCCAGTATCAGTTTAAACAAAAACAATTTCCACAAACTTAGTATTTTTATGTGTGGTCTCATACAGTTGTATTTGATATCTGGTTTCTAGGTTCAACTATGGTTCATGGCAACAAAGTGAAAGGAATATAAAAGGTCCAAAATAAATAACACGGATTATGACTTCTATAACCTATTCAATCGGGTATCAATAAGATTACTATAACTACTAGTACCCTTTCAACAGTTATTAGTAAAATTACTATGACTTCTATTACCCATTCACTGGCTCACAATAATATTACTATAACTACTAGTACCTTTCAACAGTTATTAGTAAGGTTACAATGACATCTATTACCCATTAGATAGGAATCAATAAGATTACTATAATTATTAGTACCCTTTCAACAGTTATTAGAAAAAGGACTATGACTTCTATCAACCATTCAATGGGAATCAATCAGCATTATCCCTTATCACTACTATCCCTTATCAGCATTATCCCTCATCAGCATTATCCCTTATCACTACTATCTCTCATCAGCATTATCCCTCATCACTAATATCCCTCATCACTACAATCCTTATCACTACTATCCCTCATCAGCATTATCCCTCATCACTACTATTCCTCATCACTACTATGATGAGGGATAGTAGTGATGAGGGATAGTAGTGATAATGCATAGTAATGATAATGCATAGTAGTGATAATACATAGTAGTGATGGGGAGTTGTAGTGATGAGGGATAATGCTGATGAGGGATAGTAGTGATGAGGAATAGTAGTGATGAGGGATAGTAGTGATGAGGGATAATGCTGATGAGGAATAGTAGTGATGAGGGATAATGCTGATGAGGAATAGTAGTGATGAGGGATAGTAGTGATGAGGAATAGTAGTGATGAGGGATAATGCTGATGAGGGATAGTAGTGATAAGGGTTCAGTTAGAAGTCCATGTACAGTGTGAGGACAATCCACAGGATGTCTTGTTCAGTTAGAAGTCCATGTACAGTGTGAGGACAATCCACAGGATGTACAGTAATGGTCACTGTGTATAATATCCTTATATCTAACAGTAATGGTCACTGTGTATAATATCCTTATATCTCACAGTAATGGTCACTGTGTATAATATCCTTATATCTCACAGTAATGGTTACTTGGTTCTGTAGACTCAAGATCTTATTTGTGGGATTTAAGGGAAACTCAGCGAGTTATTCCCAATAGATTATGTTCTTCTACATCTGTGTGTGGGGCAGAATTGCCTTCTTGGCAGACAGCGCCACCCACTGTACAAAACAATGAATTTTCCCTTGGGGGTGTAGTGGCTGAGTGAGGCAGACTGTAGACTATATAGGGACAGGTTACGGTAATCTCCACAGATCAGGGCACCCATAAGTGACATGTAAATGACTATTAATGGAATGAAGGACATTTACTATTAACTTGCTTTTATTCTTTACAGCCACCATTTCCAGGACGGGAACTTTAACACCAAATCAGAGAGCCAAGGTCAGAGTTCCGGCCCCTCCACACCGTAATCACCGTATCTACTGCCACTCTCATCTACCGAAAATCTCTTCCCAAACGGACCCGTTTTCTAATCATTTAACACATTGATTTCCTTTCTCACCTACATAACTGGACCCATCGTCTTGTTCCTCTTCGTTTGTCATTGTTCATTTATTTTGCTTCTTGTTTCTTCTCATGTTATATGTAACCAAGTCTACCACCGACCATATCACTTCCCTCACCGCTCCTACATAAAGGACTGAGGCTTAACCCCTCCTCAGTATATCTGCCAATCTAGTTAGCGCTAAGACATTTCCTATATGTGTCCTATGTAGACTGTCCATTCTAACCAATGATCTGCCCAGTATAAGTTTATCTTAACAAGATTTTGAACTTCCATTATACGGAGACCTACAGTAGTTCCTTATTCTTCTCACTTTTCAGGTTCAAGAGTCACATGGGAAAGGTCCCTCGCGTAAGATATCGGTGGGGGCTCAGTTTCGGGTAAGGACCTTCAGTTTCCGTTCCTGTCGTGCTTTCTACATATTGACCCCTGTCTGGTGGTTTCTGTAATTAGAGGCCATTTTCCTTGTATTACATTATTAGGGCTACGTACGGAGAGCTGTTATCGGCTTTTTCCATCTTAAAGTCATGTTAACCCATATACCAAGGGTTAACGTGACTTTAAGACATAGATAGTGGTGGGACCCAAAAAGTGTGTCGTGCACTAAAAGACAGAATCTTTAATGCCAACAGATTGCTGGCGTTAAAGATTCGGAAAGGGAAAACCCCATTCGCTACGCACTGAGAGACGTTTCCGGTTCAGTGCATTGCCTGGAGGAGGCAATATTGTCTCTCCATACATAGCCCTATACATTTTTTAATGATTTATTTAATTATTTGGGTGCTCTAGGTTATGTCTTCCATCCACCAGAGTTGTGCTTTCCAAGGTTTTCCTTTCCTCCTTCCAGAGTTGTCCTCCCTCCTTCCAGGGTTATCCTCTCCTCATTCCAGAGTTGTCCTCCCTCCTTCCAGGGTTATCCTCTCCTCCTTCCAGGGTTATCCTCTCCTCCTTCCAGAGTTGTCCTCCCTCCTTCCAGAGTTGTCCTCTCCTCCTTCCAGAGTTGTCCTCTCCTCCTTCCAGAGTTGTCCTCTCCTCCTTCCAGAGTTGTCCTCCTATTCCAGAATCCCTCTCTGATATGCAACTTATTCTAGCTAATGTTCTGCTGTGTATTTTCTGTAACAGACACCATGTTTACCAGAAATCACTCCTGGCTCCGCCTGAAAGATCAAAAGTGTGACTTCTGTTCTAGTGGCAGCAAAGTCCTCCTAAGGCAGAATTCAGACCATTATGAGAAAGATCTTCCAGTTCCTCATGTAAAATGGCTACTGGCAAATGTAATCTGTTCCATTGTAATGCCCCTAGTGTATGGGCACCTTAAGATAATAATGTGAGATGTTTTGATGGGTTTAATTGAATGTGTATTGAACCTGGCTTTAGGAAGATTCCATTTCAGGAAACATCCTTCTCCCCTTGATCATTCCAGTCCTGTGGGGGTGGGGAATAGCCCCCACAGGACTGGAATGATCAATAGAAAGTTATTAGAATTCTCCCTGGGAATATTGTAGTTTGCACCAAACTTGTCCCCCACATGTGCGTTTCTATTACTATCTCTACCTTGTGTCCTGCCCTAGCATTCCCTCTCGGTTCTCATGGAGAAGATGTATGCGGCAGAGCCTCACTTTATCCGATGTATCAAACCCAACATCCAGAAAGAGCCAAATGTCCTTGAAACAGAGACTGTCCTGAATCAGGTGAGAGAATGGAAAGTCTATTTATCTCACTCCTTGAATTGGGATTTTCTGTGTGATCATTGATTGGTTCTTCACTATAATTCATCCTGACCAATGGGAAGGGACTTCTATTAAGATGGAGTCCAATGTCTTTTCCAGATACTGAACCTCCCTTGGTATTATCGACTATGAACGCGTCCTTTCCATGTTCATCTGCCATGTCTACATTTTCCTTGTTACAAATGTTACTGTTGGGGAAGGAGGATAAACTGCTAATTATTATACTACAGTTATGGGAAATTTCCAGACCTGGGACCCGACCCAACTCGCTTTTAGTCTTTCTTCATATGTTCATAGAAACAAACCCACCATACCACTAAATATATAGCAGGGTCTTCAACTAATCCAAATGTCTGAAAACTACAACTCCCAGCATTCCCTGGATGCCATCTGATATTGTGAGTGCTGTAGAGGAATCTTGGGAGTTATATTTTTTTATGCCAATGGAGGAACACAGGTAGGAGATCCCTGGTATAAAGTATAATGTACAGTACATAGCAGGCAGGGTGATCAACAACAAGTAACTTTATATTTATATAATCTACCCCTGCTATGGACCCTTATGGGATGAACAGTCTGATAATATCCTTATAATCAGTGTGCTACTACCTAACATGGGGCTGCGAATTCATATCTGACAGTTACCAGTTCTATGTATATTACGCTGAGTACTGTGGCATGTGGGTAATGAAAGACCAGCCGTTCAATGATATGAATGAGTCTAAACTTGGGTTCCAAACCGATTACAATATGTTGGCCCCCCATTTATTGTCGGCTCATACCCCACATGGTCTTATGGTCCTGTGGGTATTACAACCCCCTGCTAGTATTTGTATCTGGCAATGCTACAGGTGGAAACCAGGTCTCGCAGATGTATCTTCACTTCTTCCTTCCATGGCTTGGCTCACACGGTTACAAGTAGAACTTTCCTTTTGCCATAGTGTCCAATCGACACAATGGTGACTTCTATCCTACCATGTGTTGAGCTGCTAATTGTTGGGTTATTCCAGGAGTGAATGGTTAAACCTCTATTGTCACCTATTGGAATATTTGCCTCTGTTTTTCCTTGTTTCCCATTGGCTTTATGTTCCGTCCTCGGATATTCCTCCATAAATGACCCAAGTCCAACGGCACTAAAGGTTCTTGTAGGATGTTGGAATAATGGACAGATCTCCTGATTATCTCTGAAATGTGTCTTTGTCTTACCCGACAGCTTCGGTATAACGGTTTGATGGAGACTCTGCGCATACGTAGGGATGGCTTCGCTTGGAGACCTTCTTTCCATGATTTTGTTGGACGGTCAGTGTTCCCGGTTTTACCCGTACTGGCTCTGTAGCATAAAGTTAAGGGGGGCTAAGCCAGGCAGTGATAGGATTTGGTGGGTGGGGTAAAGGACAGTATATGAGCGACCCAAGCCCGTCGGAAATTAGAAGAACCCCAAATTAATGTAAACACTGTATTTTTCTTGTTTTAAGGTTCGGAATAATCCTACTTATGTCTAATGTGGAGCCAAACCGAGAGAGGTAAGTATAGCGTTCAGTTCTATTCCAATGACCAAAGAGCGAGTGCCCCCTTATGTGTAATAATAATATCAACATGAATGCTTCCTGCCCATATGATTGTTATTAGATGGTTTCACAACCATTAGCATGAGTGGCCCCTGTATGTGTGTCTGTATATTAATCATTAGGATACCTAGTTTGGCACAAATGCCAGCTCCTCTGTATTTCAGTCATTAAGAGTGCCCCCTTCAGTTCAGTTGTGTATCTGTGGTCATTGTGAGATATTGTTGGGTGTCTGGTCCGCTACCAGTTGTAAGTGAATTAATGGATTTCTTTCTTTCCAAGCTGTTTGAGAATCCTGGATAAGGTGCCACTGACCGACTGGTACTGCGGGTAAGAAAATATATAATTATATATTCAAGCACTCGGCCATTTGTTCACCGACACTGAATTCCCTCCAATCTATCTTACAGGAAGTCCCGTCTCTTTTTCAAATATTGGCACCAGGACCAAATGGCGCAATGTGTATTAAAGCTCAATAAAGCGTCCATTGTGTTCCAAAAGTGTAAGTAAAAAAGGTAAAATGTGATTGGTGGAATAGAAACACCCAGCTATCCAATAGAAAGTATAAAGGGAGGAGCCTAAAGGTCCAACGTCTCTGTACAAAGGGAATCCAAATGTCCAACTAGTTCAACCCATTTACCATGAATATGATGGGGAGAAGCAGTAATGGCCCCATGCACATGGAATCCATTGTGAATTTGGGCAGACACAGTCATTAGCCTTCTCTTCCATCAGGCTACAAGTCCATCATCTGCCGCAGAAAATACCGGGATATGTTACAAGAACTGAAAGAGCAGAAGAGACTGCAAGACCTCCAGGAACAAAGGGCGAGAGAGGAGGAAGAACATAGAGCGAGAGAGGAGGAAGAACAAAGAGCGAGAGAGGAGGAAGAACAAAGAGCACTTAAGAGACTGCAGGAAGAGATCAACCACAGTACGTGACACTAGCTGGGAGCTCTCTTTCTGATTACTGGGACAAAGTGAGGGTTTCACTTCTTGTTTCTCCTTTTATTTAGGAATCTCAACACCCCCAGTCCCTGCACCAAGGAAGAGACCCTCGAACATTAGACCCTGTTCTATGCCACAGCCCCCCGTTCCCCGGCCACGAAGTAGAATATTGGAGGTAAGATGAGGACCAGTGGATCCCATTATAGGATATCTTCTTAACTATGGGCTAAATCACCAATAGGGAGATGTCGTTATCATTAAAAATAGTGCTAATTTTGCCCCAACCAATCAGATGTTTGCTAACATTTAAAATCTAACACCTGATTGGCTGGGGCAAAATTAGCACTATTTTTAATGATAAGAACTTTTACATCTTCCTGAAAGGGTTTTCAAGCTCTTTAGAAGTGAAGGTCAATTTAAAGGCTCTTGTGTTGGGTTCAATATTGGGTATTTACCACCAGAAGGTTGTAACCTTAAAGGACCGGAATGGCCACTGTACTAAACCAGTTCAGTTTCTGGGCCCTGTGAGGAACAGCCACTAAATGAGGGATTTGACTCCATGTTTCTGCTTTACAGCTTTCTCCATTTGACAACCCCAAAGTTTCCGTTGGTGGCACCTCGTGTACATCGATCGAAGGCGACGAGCGAGAGACCAAGAAGATGCAAAGAAGGAAAACGCTGGTCTGGTTTAAAGAGACACAGGCCAGCAAAGTGCTTAGTGACGGGACCTTCCCCTTGTGGCTACACGGGATGATATCACGAAGGTAGGTGAAAGGAACGGTATGACAAAGTGGCCTTCTGTGTGGTGACGGTTGGGCCTGGTAGATCAAAGAATTCGTGCACACCAGTCTTTGCAACAAATAGTGTTTTATTAACACATGTAATGTTTCGGTGTCAAGATGGCACTTTCTTCAGACACAACTTGTTATGTCTGAAGAAGGTGCCATCTTGACACCGAAACGTTACATAACACTACTTGTTGCAAAGACTGGTGTGCACTGATACTTTGATATTCTTGGATATTCACGCCCATGGCTACGGTGAGTCAGTAGCACCCAGCACTAAGACACTAATGTGTATGTGGATAGTGTGCGAGACAGACGATTTATTGTGTTGGGCCTGGTACACACAGGGCCGTCGTTGGCCCAATATTCCATCCCGACAGATCTATTGATTGATATATGGACTGCATGATCGGGGGTGATTTACTGGAATATCTGATCGTACAAACTGGATAAAAACATTTAATACTATTGGTTGTTTAGGAAAACATCCGTGATCCTCCACCCAATCAAATTGATGACATGAGAAGTCAATCAGGCCGAACTATTGGTCTATGTTTACCAGCTCTAAGAGCTGTGATACCAACAGGGGGCGCCAATAAAATCTGGGGTCCCTGATAACTATAACAGATATAGCAGATGCAGTGGCTGATTTATATTTAAAGGGAATGTTCACCCTTAAAACAAACTGGTCAGTTACCTCCCCCAACCCCTTCTGATATATTTAAACTTTATTACCTGCATTACTAGCTAGATATTTAAGGATAATTACTGTCCCCATTCTGGCAGAGTAAGATAGCTCCTCCCTCCATGCAGTCAATCAAGGCAGAGACGGCTGACATCACAACCAATGATTGACTGCTGTTTCACCTGTTGCCTCCACTGCACATGCTCAAGCTTATAAAAATCTCATTGAGCTGAGGGAGGAGGCAGATACCTTTACCAGAATGGAAGAGAACTTATTAAATATCTGATTACAAATGACTGTAAAAAACAACGGGTAAATCTATTGTTTTAAGGGTGGATATGGCCTTTAATATTGATAGACAATGAACTGGTGATTGGATGTTCTTGGATCCCCTTAACCTGTTCCTTTTATTTTAAAGAGACACAGAGAATTTACTGTCTGATAAGGAACCCGGAGACTTTCTCATTCGGATCAGCCAGACCCGGGCGGGTTATATACTTAGTTACAAGTAAGTGATGTCTGACCCTCTGTCCCCTGTACACAGATATAAACCCCCACACTGCCCTCTGCTCCACCACCACGCGGACTGGGTAGTTGTCAGTACAAACTCCGCACTATTGGCACTGCCACTTATCTGTCCCCCTCAGCTCTGTCCCTGATCCACCCAAGTCTGCCCCATACCCCTCATTAACATAATCCAACCCACTATGGCTCTGCCGTAGGTCACATTGGCCATCAGTAGTGTACAAACCCGTGTTTAGTAGGTTAAAGTTCACCTGGCAATCCTGTTTGTATTGGGACCTGAACCACCTCTAATAACTGTAATAATAATCATGCTAAGTCCATATTGTGTGTGTCTCGTAGGGGGCCATCTTGCTGCAGGCATTTCATGATCTGTGTGCAGTCTAATAACTGCTATGTCATTCTGGGGGAAGATCGGGCACATTCCTCTCTTAGCGGCCTGGTCCAGTTTCACCAGACAATCCCAATTCATCCCTTTGGAGAAACTCTGAAGAGGCCCTGTGGTCAGGTGAACGGTGGGATACGGGAGCCTATTAAATGGGTTTTATGTATCTGTGATAGAGGGTAGAGGGAGCCTATTAAATGGGTTTATGTATCTGTGATAGAGGGTAGAGGGAGCCTATTAAATGGGGTTTATGTATCTGTGATAGAGGGTAGAGGGAGCCTATTAAATGGGTTTATGTATCTGTGATAGAGGGTAGAGGGAGCCTATTAAAGATCATTGGTCATTCAAGGCCTTAAACCATCTGAGATATGGCTCCTATATCTGCTTATTGGGTAGATCATTGGTCATTCAAGGCCTTAAACCATCTGAGATATGGCTCCT
>JAACNH010000287.1:200042-256701 GCA_019447015.1 Hymenochirus boettgeri | reverse complement strand
GGGTACCATATTCCCGTTACATGAAATCCACCACGGTACATTATTCCACGATTATTACATGGAATCCCACTACCGGTTGGATACAATATTCCACGTTACATGAAATCCACACGGTAAAATATCCGTTAAAGGTGAAATCCACCGGTACAATATTCCCGTACATGAACCACACGGTTACACATATTCCCGTTACACATGAAATCCACACGCGGACCAATTCCCTTGCCCGTTAAATCCCTGAAATCCACAAGTACACTATTCCCGTTACATGGAAATCCACACGGCTACCAATATTCCGTTACATGAAATCCACACGTACCAATATTCCCGTTTACATGAAATCCACCGGTTTACAATATTCCCGTTACATGAAATCCACACGGTACAATATTCCCGTTACATGAAATCCACACGGTACAATTCCCGTTACATGAAATCCACACGGTACAATATTCCGTTTCCCGTTACATGAAATCCACACGTATCATATTCCCGTTAATGAAATCCACACGGTACGAGGTACATATTCCCGTTTACATGAAATCACACAAGTTACAATTCCCGTTTACATGAAATCCACACGGTAACCAATATTCCCGTACATGGAACATTCACACCGGTTGTATGAAATCCACACGGTACAATATTCCCGTTACATGAAATTCCACACGGTTTTACACAATATTCCGTTACATGTTAAAGGAATCCACACGGTTACAATATTCCCGTTACATGAAATCCACACGCCGGTACCATATTCCCGTTACATGAAATCACACACGGTACCCATATTCCGTTACATGAAATACCACACGGTACCATATTCCCGTTACAGAAAATCCCACACGTGGTCACCAATATTCCCGTTACATGAAAGCCACACGTACAATTCCTGGTAAGTGAAATCCACCGGTACCATATTCACGTTAACATGAAATCCACACGGTACCATATTCCCTACATGAAATACACAAACGTACAATATTCCTGTTAAGTGAAATCCCCACGGGGGTAACATTCAGTAATGAAATCACACGGGTACCAATTTCCCGTTACATGAAATCACACCCGGTACCATATTCCGTTACATGAAATCCACAGGTACCAATATTCCCGTGATTTTTACAAGTGTGAAATCCACACGTACAATATTCCCGTACATGAAAATCCACACGGACCATATTCCGATTACATGAAATCCACACGGTTAGTACAAATCACTACATAAATTCACCACGGTACATATTCCCGTTTCATTGGAATACATGAAATGTTAAAAATCACACTGGTACCATATTCCCGTTACATGAAATCCACACGGTACCATATTCCCGTTACATGAAATCCACACGGTACCATATTCCCTGTTACAAGGTGACATGTTCCGTGACAAATCCACACGGTCAGTTACAATATTCCGGTACATGAAATCCACACGGTAACATAGTTCCCGTTACAGTGAAATCCACACGGTACAATATTCCCGTACATGAAATTCCAACACGGTACAATATTCCGTACTAAATTAACCACAGTACAATGTTCCCTTACATGAAATCCACACGGTACCATGTTCCCGTTACATGAAATCACACGGTACAATATTCCTTACATGAAATCCACACGGTACATTTCCCCTACATGAAATCCAACCGGGTACCATATTTCCCGTTACATGAACTCCACACGGTTACATATTCCCGTTAATGAAAATCCACACGAGAGGTACAATATTCCTTACATGAAATCCACACGGTACAATATTCCCGTACATGAAATCCACACGGTACCAATTCCCGTTACAATGAAATCCACACGCGTACAACTTTCCGTTACAAGTTGAAATCCACCACGGTACATATTCCGTTTACATGAATCCACACGGTACAATATTCCCCGTTACATAATGAAATCCACACGGTACAATATTCCGTGTACATGAACAATACCAGAACGGTACAAATTCCCGTTACATTGAAATCCACACGGTAAATTACCATATTCCCGTTACAATGATAATCCACACGGTTACAATATTCGTTACATGAATCCCAAAGGCTTATCAATATTCCTCGTACAGTGAAATCCACACGTGGTACAATATTCCCGTAGGATGAAATCCACACGGTACATATTCCCGTTACATGAAATCCACACGGTTACAATATTCCCTTACATGAAATCCACACGGTTACAATATCCTGTTAAAAGGTTGAAATCACACACGGTACATATTCCGTTAAAGGATGAATCCACACGGTACAATATCTCCGCGTTACATGAAATCCACACAGGTAAAATATTCCCGTTACATGAAATCCAGACACGGTACAATATTCCCGTTATGAAATCCACACGGTACAATATTCCCGTTACATGAATCCACACGGTACATATTTTCCCGTTACATGAACTCACAAGGTACCAATATTCCCGTTCATGAAATCCACACGGTACATACATCAATACAGAATTCCGTTACATGAATATCCCACACGTGTACACAATTCCCGTTACATGAAATCCACACGGTACAATATTCCCGTTACATGAAATCCACACGGTACAATATTCCCGTTAAAGGTGAAATCCACACGGTACAATATTCCCGTTACGTGAAATCCACACGGTACAATATTCCCGTTAAAGGTGAAATCCACACGGTACAATATTCCCGTTACGTGAAATCCACACGGTACAATATTCCCGTTACATGAAATCCACACGGTGAAATCCACCGGTAACAAATATTCCCTTTCAGTGAAATCCACATGTACAATATTCTCCCGTTACAATGAAATCCACAACGGTAACAATATTCCCCGTTACATGAAATCCAACCACGTACAAATTCCCGTTACATGAAATCCACACGGTTACAATATTCCCGTTACATGAAATCCACCACGGTACATATTCCCGTTACATGAAATCCACACGGTACACATATTCCCGTTACATGAATCCACACGGTGGTAATCCACGACATATTCCGTTACATGAAAATCCACACGGTAATATTCCCGTACATGAAATTCACACGGTACATATTCCCGTTCACATTGAAATCCACACGGTACCATATTCCCGTTACTGAATCCACACGTGTACCATATTCCCGTTACATGAAATCCCACGGTTACCATATTCCCGTTACATGACCCACCCGGTACCATATTCCCGTACATCACCCCCAGCAATATCTACATGAATCACACGTACACATATTCCGTTACATGAAAATCCACACGGTACCATATTCCCGTTACATGAAATCCACACGGTACACATATTCCGTTACCATGAAATCCACACGGTTACATTATTCCGTTACATGAAATCCACACGGTACAATATTCCCGTTACATGAATCCACACGGTACACATACTTCCCGTTACATGAAATCCACACGGCTACAATATTCCCGTTACATGAAATCCACACGGTAAAATATTTCCGTTAATGAATCCACACGGTACAATATTCCCCGTTACATGAAATCACACGGTACCATATTCCCGTTACATGAAATCCACACGGTACATATTCCCGTTACAGAAATCCACACGGTACAATATTCCCGTTACATGAAATCCACACGGTACAATATTCCGTTACATGAAATCACCACACGGTACAATATTCCGTTACATGAAATCCACACGGTACAATATTCCCGTTACATGAAATCCCACACGTACAATATTCCCGTTACATGAAATCACACGGTACAATATTCCCGTTACATGAATCAACGGTACAATATTCCCGTTATGAAATCCACACGGTACAATATTCCCGTTACATGAAATCCACGGTACAATATTCCCGTTACATGAAATCCAACGGTCAATATTCCCGTTACATGAAATCACACGGTACAACTATTCCGTTACATGAAATTCACACGGTACCATATTCCGTTACATGAAATCCACACGGTACAATATTCCGTTACATGAAATCCACACAGGTACCATATTCTGTTAAAGGTGAAATCCACACAGGTACCATATTCCCGTTACAGAAATCCACACGGTACCATATTCCCGTTACATGAATCAAACGGTACCATATTCCCGTTACATAAATCCACACGGTACAATATCCTGTTAAAGTGAAATCCACACTGAAATACACACATATTCCCCGTTACATGAACTCCACACGGTACAATATGTCCGTTACTGAAATCCACACGGTACAATATCCCGTTACATGAAATCCACACGGTACAATATTCCGTTAAAGGTGAAATCCACACGGTACTATTCCCGTTACATGAAATCCACACGTACAATATCCCGTTACATGAAAATCCACACGGTACAATATTCCTGTTATGAAATCCACACGGTCAATATTCCGTTACATGAAATCCACACGGTACCATATTCCCGTTACATGAAATCCACACGGTACAATATTCCCGTTACATGAAATCACACGGTACAATATTCCCGTTACATGAAATCCACACGGTACAATATTCCCGTTACATGAAATTCACACGTACAATTTCCCGTTACATGAAATCCACACGGTACAATTTCCCGTTACATGAATCCACAGGTACAATATTCGTTACATGAAATGCACACGGTACATATTCCCGTTACATGAAATCCACACGGTACAATATTCCCGTACATGAAATCCACACGTACAATATTCCCGTTACATGAAATCCACACGGTACCATATTCCCGTTACATGAAATCCACACGGTACCATATTCCGTTACTGAAATCACAGGTACAAATCCCTTACATGAAATCACACGGTACAATATTCCCGTTACATGAAATCCAACGGTACATTTCCGTCGATGAAATACAACGGTACCATTCCAGTCACGAATCCAACGTACAAATGTTCCGTTAATGAAATTCACACGGTACAATTTCCCGTTACATGAAATCCACACGGTCAATGTTCAGTTACATGAAATCACACGGTACAATTATTCCGTTAATGAAATCCACACGGTACAATATTCCGTTACATGAAATCCACACGGTACATATTCCGTTACATGAATCCACACGGTACCATATTCCCGTTACATGAAATCCACACGGTACCATATTCCGTTACATGAAATCCACACGGTACAATATTCCGTTACATGAAATCCACACGGTACAATATTCCCGTTACATGAAATCCACACGGTACAATATTCCCGTTACATGAAATCCACACGGTACAATATTCCTTAAGTGAAATCCCCACGTACAATATTCCCGTTACATGAAATCCACACGGTACATATTCCCGTTACATGAAATCCACACGGTACAATATTCCCGTTACATGAAATCCACACGGTACCATATTCCCGTTACATGAAATCCACACGGTACCATATTCCCGTTACATGAAATCCACACGGTACATATTCCCGTTACATGAATTCCACACGGCGTACAATTTCCTGTTAAAGGGAAATCCACCGGTACAATATTCCCGTTACTGAAATCACACGGTACAATATTCCCGACAGAATCCACCGGGGTACCATATTCCCGTTACATGAAATCCACGCTAGTGTCGGTACCATATTCCCGTTACATGAAATCACACGGTACAATATTCCCGTACATGAAATCCACCGGTACATATTCCCGTTAATGAATCCACACGGTAATATATCCGTTCATGAAATCCACACGGTAACAATATTCCCGTTACATGAAATCCACACGGTACAATATTCCGTTACATGAAATCCACACGTACAATATTCCCGTTAATGAAAACACGGTACAATATTTCCCGTTACATGGGAAATCACACACGGTACAATATTCCCGT
Organism: Hymenochirus boettgeri; assembly: GCA_019447015.1. Taxonomy (NCBI): domain Eukaryota; kingdom Metazoa; phylum Chordata; class Amphibia; order Anura; family Pipidae; genus Hymenochirus; species Hymenochirus boettgeri. The sequence continues at coordinate 250,883 of JAACNH010000287.1, read as the reverse complement.
TACTGAAATCCACACGGTACAATATTCCCGTTACTGAAATCCACACGGTAAATATTCCCGTGACTGAAATCCCACACGGTCAAATATTCCCGTTACGTGAAAATCCCACACGGTACAATATTCCCGTTACTGAAATCCACACGGTACAATATTCCCGTTACAATGAAATCCACACGGTACAATATTCCCGTTACTGAAATCCACACGGTACAATATTCCGTGTAAAGGTGAAATCACCACGTACAATATTCCCGTTAACAGGTGAAATCCACACGGTACAATATTCCCGGTACAATAGCCCGTGAAATCCACACGGTACAAATTTCCCGTTACTGAAATAACCACGCGTACAATATTCCCGTTACGTAAATCCACACGGTACAATATCCCGTTACGATGAAATCCACACGCGTACAATATTCCCGGTTACAAGTGAAATCCACACGGTACAATATTCCCGTACATGAAATCCACACGGTACAATATTCCCGTTACTGAAATCCACCGGTACAATATTCCCGTTACTGAAATCCACACGTAACATATTTTCCCGTTACTGAAATCCACACGGTACAATATTCGTTACGTGAAATCCACACGGTACAATATTCCCGTTACGTGAATCCACCGGTACAATATTCACGTGTAAGTGAAATAACACAGGTACATATTCCCGTTACGTGAAATCCACCTGGGCCATATTCCCGTTACGTGAAATCCACACGGTACCATATTCCCGTTACGATGAAATCAACGGTACACATATTCCCGTTACGTGAAAATCCACACGGTACCATATTTCCCGTTACGTGAAATCCACACGTTACACATATTCCCGTTAAGTGAAAATCCACACGGTACACATATCCCGTTACGTGAAATCCACAAGGTACAATATTGCCGTTACGGGAAAATCCACACGGTACAATATTCCCGTTACATGTAAATCCCAACGGTCCAATATTCCTGTTAAAGGTGAAATCCACAGGTAAATATCCGTTACGTGAAATCCACACGGTACAATAATTCCCGTTACAGTGAAATCACACACGGTACAATATTCCCGTTAAAGTGAAATCACACGGTACAATATTCCCGTTTAGTGAATCCACACCGGTACACAATATTCCCGTTAGTGAAATCCACAACGGTACCATATTCCCGTTACGTGAAATCCACACGGTTAACAATATTTCCCGTTACATGGAAATCCAACGGTACAATATTCTGTTAAGTGAAATCCAACGGTACAATATTCCCGTTACATGAAATCACACGGTACAATATTCCCGTTAAGTGAAATCCACACGGTCAATATTCCTGTTAATGTGAAATCCACACGGTACAATATTCCCGTTAATGAAATCCAACACGGTACAATATTCCCGTTACGTGAAATCCAACACGGTACAATATTCCACGTTGACATGAAATCACACGGTACAATATTCCTGTTAAAGTGAAATCACACGGTACATATCCCGTTACGTGAATCCACACGGTACAATATTCCCGTTACGTGAAATCCACACGGTACAATATTCACGTTACGTGAAATCCACACGGTACAAGATTCCGTTACGTGAAATCACACGGTACATATTCCGTTACGTGAAATCCACACGGTACAATATTCCCTGTTACGTGAAATCCACACGGTACAATATTCCCGTTACTGAAATCCACACGGTACAATATTCCCGTTAAGTGGAAATCCACACGGTACAATATTCCCGGTTACAATGAAATCCCACACGGTACAATATTCCTGTTAAAGTGGAAATCCACACGTACAATGTTCCCGTAGGTGAAATCCACACGGTACAACCCTATTCCCGGTATATGAATCCACACGGTACAATATTCCGTTAAAGGTGAAATCAAACGGTTACAATATTCCGTTACGTGAATCCACACGGTACAAATATTCCCGTTAAAGTGAAAATCACACGGTCAATATTCCGTTTACGTGAAATCCCACGGTACATATTCCCGTTACATGAAATCCACACGGTACAATATTCCTGTTAAAGGTGAAATCCACACGGTACAATATTCCCGTTACATGAAATCCACACGGTACAATATTCCCGGTACATGAAATCCACACGGTACAATATTCCTGTTAAAGGTGAAATCTTGCAAGTTTTATTTCTTTTTTTGATCTAATTTATTAATTTGTGTCTTGTTTCCATCCAATCAGGTCTCTGCTCCGTATCCTATTTCTGAGCCCTCGTGACTGGATGGTTGATAGGGGAAGACCAAGCAGTGAGTGGTGACCTATGAATAGAACTAACCAACTATATGGTCCCTTGGCTGGAAAGACCACCCCTACCACCTACCTCACCATCCAGGGGAATCTCAGGGAATAACTGTGTCTGGTCCACTTGTTTAAAACTCCTTCCTATATTCCTATATTACCTCTATGGACTTTGACACTATAGTTTGTATTTCTGTACTCAGTAAGTGCCCTCTGGGCTGCCAAACACTCAGTAAGTGCCCTCGGGTGGCTGCCAACACTCACTAAGTGCCCTCTGGCTGCCAAACACTCAGTAAGTGCCCTCTGGGCTGCCAAACACTCACTAAGTGCCTCTCTGGCTGCCAACACCAGTAAGTGCCCTGGGCTGCCATTTACTCAGTAAGTGCCCCTCTGTGCTGCCATTTACTGCTAATGCCCTCTGTGCTGCCATTACTCAGTAAGTGCCCTCTGTGCTGCCATTTACTCAGTAAGTGCCCTCTGTGCTGCCATTTACTCAGTAAGTGCCCTCTGTGCTGCCATTTACTCAGTAAGTGCCTCTGGCTGGCATACCAGTAAGTGCCCTCTGTGCTGCCATTTACTCATAAGTGCCTCTTGGGGCTGCCATTTACTCAGTAAGTGCCCTCTGGGCTGCCATTTACTCAGTAAGTGCCCTCTGTGCTGCCATTTACTCAGTAAGTGCCCTCTGTGCTGCCATTTACTCAGTAAGTGCCCTCTGGGCTGCCATTTACTCAGTAAGTGCCCTCTGGGCTGCCATTTACTCAGTAGTGCCGCCTCTGGGCTGCCATTACTCAGTAAGTGCCCTCTGTGCTGCCATTTACTCAGTAAGTGCCTCTCTGTGCTGCCATTTACTCAGTAAGTGCCGCTCTGGTGCTTGCCTATTTACTCAGTAAGGTGCTCGGCTCTGTGCTGCCCATTTAACTCAGTAAGTGTCCCTCTGTGCTGCCATTTATCAGTAAGTGCCCTCTGTGCTGCCATTTATTCATGTAAGTGCCCTCTGGTGCTGCCATTATTTCAGTGGCCGCGCTGTCCCATTTACTCAGTAAGTGCCCTCTGTGCTGCCATTTATTCAGTAAGTGCCCTTTGGGCTGCCAAACACTCCTAAAGTGCCCTCTGGTGGCTCTGTATGCACTTATCAGTACAGTATGCCCTGTGCCGCACAAACATCACTTAAGTGCCCTTTGGGCTGCGATTTACTCCAAGTGACCACTGGGCTGCCAAACACTCACTAAGTGCCCTCTATACTATATATACTACTGTGTTCATCCTGTCCGAATGCTGCTAACAGGTTTTATTTTTTTCTGGAATTTTTGCATCCAATAAAATTATTTTGAATGTAATAAAATGGAATTGAGGTGTTTTTCCCACTTGTGTTAACAGAACTGAATGGGGGGGTCAGATCTTCAGTCTTCCTAGATCCTTGATACCACTGGGGACATTACATTTGGTTTCTCTGATTTCCGATAACCTTCAGAAATCATCACTGTTTGTCTGTATATCACACGGGTCCGGGGATGGATTCATCCAATCAACACAAGGTCAAACCACAGTGTGGATCACTTTCCACCTGGTAAAACTTTATTATACAATGGAAAAGTAAAATGTACCAGGCTTCTATTTCTAGTATGTATAAAACTTTATTATTCATTACAATGTGTTGAGATACAGGATATACACCGGAGGAACCTTGCAGTCCTATATAGTCATCCAATGAGATTGTCCACCATTGCAGCCATTAATAACACAGGACAAGATATCTGGAAGATATTTTGGTTTCAATGAAAGACCTAATGGGATTTGTGTTTTGTATTTTACTCTCTAAACCTTCTTTAAGTTGAATATATATTTTATTGAAATGGCTCCATTCACAACATTCAACACTGTGTTAATCATCTCCACGTCGGAATCTATGTTGCGTGATTGTTAATAAGTTTAGTGCACTCCTGCTAAATAAAGGCAATAAAATAAATCAACTCTCAAGGGACATATACTGAACAAATGATTTGGCCCATCCTTATCGTATAATTGAGATATCCCCCTCCCTAATTTTAACACACTCATCCACTTCCCATCCGACCTGACTTTTACCTACAAACCAACTGTCAAACCTGCACACAGCATTCCAACTGTCAAAACTCTGCCACCATTCCAGCTACAGTATAGAAGAGTTTTTGAAAGCGGGGAATTTGATTGACAGCTGAAATTTAAAATGTTTTAGATTGGCTATCTAAAGAAATAGGGACAGATCAACAAAAAAATGGAGGTTGGGATGAATTTTAGTTTCCAGTTATGGTCAATTTAAAATACCCTTTTTTTCAGTATAGTTCCCCTATAATAAGTTTCCTGTTACAAGTAAGTCACTACTGGTAATAAAATTAACATTATTCACATTGCCAGGCTTCATTTTAGGGCGTGTTTTCATTCACAGAAAGAATAGATGCCCAGAACTAAACCCAAGGGTCAGTTTATGTCTGTGAACCTCCAGTTACATACAGAGGAGAAACATGTAAATATATCAATAGAAATTTTAAAGAAAACTCACCTTTGTACCAGGTACAAGGCAAGGGTGATAAGGAAGGCAGATCCGAACAGCACCCCACATACAATACCGATGATCAGACCTGAAGGGACATAGAGACAATAAGCAATATATAAAGTGATTAAACCACCAATGAGGTCCTAGAGATATAAACAAGTCAATTATACATAGGATAGAACCATATTATTGTTACAGCACATCTGCTATATTAGATTGGGCCCTGGGAGAATTGATTTATGTATATTTTGATGCCCAACTTCAGGTACATAGGGGTGTGTTCACCCTACCTATAATATAGCAGATTGTACATTACTACAAGAAGCCTCTTTCTCTAATCCCCCAGTTAAAGGGGTGATCTGCCCATTCTCCTATACTACACACTGGGTTTCTCTATATCCCCAGTTAAAGGGGTGATCTGCCCATTCTCCTGTACTACACACTGGGTTTCTCTATATCCCCAGTTAAAGGGGTGATCTGCCCATTCTCCTATACTACACACTGGGTTTCTCTATATCCCCAGTTAAAGGGGTGATCTGCCCATTCTCCTGTACTACACACTGGGTTTCTCTATATCCCCAGTTAAAGGGGTGATCTGCCCTTCTCCTATACTACACACTGGGTTTCTCTATATCCCCAGTAAAGGGTGATCTGCCCATTCTCCTGTACTACACACTGGGTTTCTCTATATCCCCAGTTAAAGGGGTGATCTGCCCATTCTCCTATACTACACACTGGGTTTCTCTATATCCCCAGTTAAAGGGGTGATCTGCCCATTCTCCTATACTACACCCTGGGTTTCTTTATATCCCAGTTAAAAGGTGATCTGCCCATTCTCCTGTACTACACCCTGGGGTTTCTTTATATCCCCAGTTAAAGGGGTGATCTGCCCATTCTCCTATACTACACACCCTGGGTTTCTTATATCCCCAGTTAAAAGGGGTGATCTGCCCATTCTCCTTCTCTCTAACTACACCTGGTTTTCTTTATATCCCCAGTTAAAAGGGTGATCGCCCATTCTCCTGTACTACACACCCTGGTTTTCTTTATATCCCCAGTTAAAAGGGTGATCTGCCCATCTCCGGTACTACACCCCTGGGTTTCTTTATATCCCCAGTTAAAGGGTGATCTGCCCATTCTCCTATACTACACCCTGGGTTTCTTTATATCCCCAGTTAAAAGGGTGATCTGCCCATTCTCCTGTACTACACCCTGGGTTTCTTTATATCCCCAGTTAAAGGGGTGATCTGCCCATTCTCCTATACTACACCCTGGGTTTCTTTATATCCCCAGTTAAAAGGGTGATCTGCCCATTCTCCTGTACTACACCCTGGGTTTCTTTATATCCCCAGTTAAAGGGGTGATCTGCCCATTCTCCTATACTACACCCTGGGTTTCTTTATATCCCCAGTTAAAGGGGTGATCTGCCCATTTTCCTATACTACACACTGGGTTTCTTTATACCCCTAGTTAAAGGGATGATCTGCCCATTCTCCTATACTACACACTGGGTTTCTTATAGCTAAGGATTTCTATAAATATTTATTATAACCACTCATTTGAATTTCTTACAATATTCTCATTAGGTATTATGCCACAGTCCTGAAGCTTAGCTTCAACTTCAGCAGTGCAAAGAACACTGAGCATGAGCAGGGTCAACAGCCACTGGGTCAGGGTTGGCCAAAAATAGAATGTATACGCTGGGGACACGTGTCTTTTTTTTTATTAACATGGGGGATTACAGGTGCCAAGAATCCCCCCTTTCTGTGGGATCATAGTTACCTCTAGGTCTGGCATCTTGATGTCATCAGAAAGTATAAGGTGTGTCAGTGTTAAAGGGGATTAAACCAATGGGAGCCAAGATACAGACACAGGCAGGAAGGGTTACTTGTTGGGATAGAGATGTGAAATTGATCACATAGACAGTGACAGAAGCCACACCGTAACACAAATAGATGGGTGGTGACCTTTAAAAGAGGGTGTGGCTAAAATGCTGGTGGAGCGCTGAGCTAAGCTCTGTCTGTGATAATAACCCTATAAGGAAATCCAGTGCTGGCCCCTGGTTATCATAATTATAATAATACTGCTGGGACCATAAAATGCTAAAGCATCGTTATTGACATTTGCTTGCCCATTAATATTGACCAACCTGTATCTGTTTCTGCCGCTGGCTCCTCAATAGTCTCAGTTCCTCCTGATCTTCCTGAAAACACAACAAGAGAATCACAGAAATGAAATGTGTCTTTACATTGCAATGAGGACACTGGATAACGAAACCAACCATATAAAATGATTACGTTACCCATACACATAAAGATTATAATTGTTTCCTTTCAACAGCTCCCCCCACTTCTGAACCATCATTCAACCAACCAATATCATCCTATCTCGGCCCCTCTCCAGTCATTAAAAGTCATTTACCCTCTACAAAGACCTACAAACCTAGAGCCATATTTAAAAACCCACAGTATAGCGAGTTTGTGATGTCGTATTAATGTTCATAATTCTATGTACTAAAATACCACAATGGTATTGAATGGGCCTTCGTTAAGCTACGATCGAGATTGTAGATCTGTGATCATAACATTATGACTGCAATAGTTTATGAACTCATTCGTTAACTTATAATTATGGCAATGCTCGGTAATGGCACGGTATCTCAAAAGAACAATACTGCTCCTTTATAGATATGGCCCATTGAGTAATCGCCCCCTGGATGCCATATTTTATTTTAGCTCAAGCTTCATATCCAAGTGGACATGATCAGAAAATGTGACCAACAGCAATTGATAAATTGTAAAATTCACCCCAAAACTGCTATAGTTAGAAATATGTCTGCTTCATCTACAATAGTTTTCTGGGGGAGGCAAAGTTTGTCAAAGGCAAAATAAGAAGGTGGGCCCCCTTGCAGGGTCTGCTCCCCTGGTAGTTACGCCCTGAAGCATGCTCCTTGCTTGTCTGTTTCTCCTAGACCCATAGTCAAGTGCAGGGGGTGGCAGGTCCATTTTAGATGACGCTATTAAAAGATCAGACAGAAAGGCAATACAATGCTCTGACCAAGCGGAGTGTATAAATATCAAATGCTGACCGACCACTGACCGATTCTCACCCTAATTGAAATCCAGACCAGGGGACTGCAATGGGCACTAATTGAAATCCAGACCAGGGGACTGCAATGGGTGCTAATTGAAATCCAGACCAGGGGACTACAATGGGCGCTAATTGAAATCCAGACCAGGGGACTGCAATGGGTGCTAATTGAAATCCAGACCCTCTACTGTCTGGTTACATAGTCCTCTATAATCTCTGTATGGTATATACACACACCCCCCCCTACTGTCTGGTTACATAGTTCTCTTAATCTCTGTATGGTAATATACACACTGCGCCCCCTACTTCTGGTAACATAGTTCTCTATAATCCTGTATGGTAATATACACCACTGCGCCCCTACTGTCTGGTAACATGTTCTCTATAATCTCTGTATGGTAATATACACACGCCCCTACTGTCTGGTTATAGTTCTCTAATCTGTATGGTAATATAACACACTGCGCCCCCTTCTGTCTGGTTACATAGTTCTCTATAATCTCTGTATGGTAATATACACACGGCGCCCCCTTCTGTCTGGTTACATAGTTCTCTATAATCTCTGTATGGTAATATACACACTGCGTCCCCTACTGCCTGGTTACATAGTTCTCTATAATCTCTGTATGGTAATATACACACTGCGCCCCCTACTGTCTGGTTACATAGTTCTCTATAATCTCTGTATGGTAATATCCCACTTGCGCCCCCTACTGTCTGTTACATAGTTCTCTATATCTCTGTATGGTAATATACACACTGCGCCCCTACTGCCTGGTTACATAGTTCTCTATAATCTCTGTATGGTAATATACACACTGCGCCTCTACTGTCTGGTTCATAGTTCTCTATAATCTCTGAGCCCACTCTAATTTCTGTTACATAGTTTCTCTAATCTCTGTATGGTAATATACACACTGCGCCCCTTGCTGTCTGGTTACATAGTTCTCTATAATCTCTGTATGGTAAATACACACTGCCCCCTACTGTCTGGTTACATAGTTCTCTATAATCTCTGTGTGGTAATTACACACTGCATCCCTACTTGTCTGGTTACATAGTCTCTATAATCTCTGTATGGTAATATACACACTGCCCCCCTACTGTCTGGTTACATAGTTCTCTATAATCTCTGTATGGTAATATACACACTGCATCCCCTACTGTCTGGTTACATAGTTCTCTATAATCTCTGTATGGTAATATACACACTGCTCCCCCTACTGTCTGGTTACTAGTTCTCTATAATCCTATGTGGTAATATACACACTGGCCCCCTCTACTGTCTGGTTACATAGTTCTCTATAATCTGTATGGTAATATACACCCTGCGCCCCTACGTGTCTGGTAACATAGTTCTCTAATATCTCTGATGGTAATAACACAACTGATCCCCCTACTGTCTGGTTACTAGTTCTCTATACTCGGTATGGTAATATACACACTGCGCCCCCTACTGTCTGGTTACAAAGTTCTCTATAATCTCTGTATGGTAATATACACACTGCGCCCTCTACTGTCTGGTTACATATGTTCTCTATAATCTCTGTATGGTAATATACACACTCGCCCTCTACTGTCTGGTTACATAGTTCTCTATAATCTCTGTATGGTATATACACCACTGCGCCCCCTACCTGCCTGGTTACATAGTTCTCTATACTCTGTATGGTATATAACACACGCGCCCCTCTACTGTCGGTTACATAGTTCTCTATAATCTCTGTATGGTAATAACACACTGCGCCCTCTACTGTCTGGTTACATAGTTCTCTATATCTCTGTATGGTAATATACACACTGCCCTCTACTGTCTGGTTACATAGTTCCTATAATCTCGTATGGTAATATACACCGGCGCCTCTACTGTCTGGTTACATAGTCTCTATAATCTCTGTAGGTAATATACACACTGCGCCCTCTACTGTCTGGTTACATAGTCCTCTATAATCTCGTGTATGGTAATATACACACACTGCGCCCTCTACTGTCTGGTTACATAGTTCTCTAATTCTCTGTATGGTAATATACACACTGCGCCCTCTAATGTCTGGTTACATAGTTCTCTATCTCTTATGGTAATATACACACACCACTGCGCCCCCTACTGTCTGGTTACATAGTTCTCCTATAATCTCTGTATGGCAATAATATACACCCGGAGCACCCTACTGTCTGTTACACAGTTCTCTCTATAATCTCTGTATGGTAATATACACACCTGCGCCCCTACTGTCTGGTTACATAGTTTCTCTATAATCTCTGTATGGTAATATACACACTGCGCCCCGCCTACTGTCTGGTTACATTAGTTCCTATAATCTCTGTAGGTATATACACACTGCGCCGCCCCTACTGTCTGGTTACATAGTTCTCTATAATCTCTGTATGGTAATATACACACGTGCCCCATACTGTCTGGTTACATAGTTCTCTATAATCTCTGTATGGTAATATAACACTGCGCCCCTACTGTCTGGTTACATAGTTCTCTATAATCTCTATGGTAATTCATCGAGCCCTCTATGTCTGGTACATAGTTCTCTATAATCTCTGTATGGTAATATACACACCTGCCCCCTACTGTCTGGTTACATAGTTCTCTATAATCCGTATGGTAATTACAACACAAGCATACACTGCGCCCTACTGTGGTTACATAGTTCTCTATAATCTCTGTATGGTAATTACACACAGTCGCCCCCTACTGTCTGGTTCAAGTTCTCATAATCTCTGTATGGTAATATACACACTGCCCCCTACTGTCTGGTACATAGTTCTCTATAATCTCTGGTAGTAATATACCACACTGCGCCCCTTACTGTCTGGTTACATATTCTCTATAATCTCTGTATGGTAATATACACACTGCGCCCCCACTGTCTGGTTACATAGTTCTCTATAATCTCTGTATGGTAATTACACACTGCATCCCCTACTGTCTGGTTACATAGTTCTCTATAATCTCTGTATGGTAATATACACACTGCGCCCCCTACTGTCTGGTTACATAGTTCTCTATAATCTCTGTATGGTAATATACACACGGCCCCCTACTGTCTGGTTACATAGTTCTCTATAATCTCGGTATGGTAATATACCACTGCAGTCCCCACTGTCTGGTTACATAGTTCTCTATAATCTCTGTATGGTAATATACACACTGCCCTCTACTGTCTGGTTAACATAGTTCTCTATAATCTCTGTATGGTAATATACACCTGCGCCCCTACTGTCTGGTACATAGTTTCTCTATAAATCCCCTCTGTATGGTAATTATACACCATCCGCCCTACTGTCTGGTTACTAGTTTCTCTATAATCTCTGTATGGTAATATACACACTGCGCCCCTACTGTCTGGTTACATAGTTCTCTATAATCTCTTATGGTAATACACACACTGCGCCCTAACTGTCTGGTTACATAGTTCTCTATACTCCTGTATGGTAATATACACACATGCGCCCTCTACTGTCGGTTACAAAGTTCTCTATAATCTCTGTATGGTAATATACCACTGCGCCCTCTACTGTCTGGTTACATTTTCTCTATAATCTCTGTATGGTAATATACACACGCGCCCCCTACTGTCTGGTTATCATAGTTCTCTATAATCTCTGTATGGTAATATACACACTGCGCCCCCTACTGTCTGGTTACATAGTTCTCTATAACTCTGTGGTAATACACACTGCGCCCTCTACTGTCTGGTTAGTTCTCTATAATCTCTGTAGGTAATATACACACTGCGCCCCCACTGTCTGCGTTACATAGTTCTCTATAATCTCGTATGGTAATATACCAACTGCGCCCCCTACTGTCGGTTACATAGTTTCATTCTAATAATCTCTGTATGAATGACTTACACACTGCGCCCCCACTGTGTCTGGTACATAGTTCTCTATAATCTCTGTATGGGTAATATAACACACTGCGCCCCTACTGTCTGGTTACCATAGTTCTCTATAATCTCTGTATGGTAAATACCACACTGCGCCTCTACTGTCTGGTACATAGTTCTCTATAATCTCTGTATGGTAATATACACAACTGCGCCCCCTACTGTCTGGTTACAGTCTCTATAATCTCTGTATGGTAATATACACATGCGCCCCTACTGTCTGGTTACATAGTTCTCTATAATCTCTGGAATGGAATCAACACTCGCGCCCCTACTGTCTGTTTCATAGTTCTCTATAATCTCTGTATGGTAAATACACACTGCGCCCCTACTGTCGGTTACATAGTTCTCTATAATCTCTGTATGGTAATATACACAACTGCCCCTCTACTGTCTGGTTACAGTTCTCTATAATCTCTGTATGGTAATATCACACTGCGCCGCCCTACTGCTGGTTACATAGTTCTCTATAATCTCTGTATGGTAAATACCACACTGCGCCCCCTACTGTCTGGTTACATAGTTCTCTATAATCTCTGTATGGTAATATCACACTGGCGCCCCTACTGTCTGGGTTACATAGTTCTCTATAATCTCGTATGGTAATATACACACTGCTCGCCACCTCTACTCTGGTTACATAGTTCTCTATAATCTCTGTATGGTAATATACACACTGCGCCCCCTTACTGTCTGGTTACATAGTTCTCATAATCTCGTTGGTAATATACACCCTGCCCCCTCTACTTGTCTGGTTCAAGATATTCTCTATAATCTCTGTATGGTAATATACACACTGCGCCCCCTACTGTTGGTTACATAGTTCTCTATAATCTCTGTATGGTAATATACACACTGCGCCCCCTACTGTCTGGTTACATAGTCTCTATAATCTCTGTATGGTAATATACACACTGCGCCCCTCTACGTCTGGTTACATAGTCTCTATAATCTCTGTATGGTATTACACACTGCGCCCTATGTCTGGTTACATAGTTCTCTATAATCTCTGTATGGTATTACACACTGCGCCCCCTACTGTCTGGTTACATAGTTCTCTATAATCTCTGTATGGTAATATACCACTGCGCCCCTACTGTCTGGTTCATAGTTCTCTATAATCTCTGTATGGTAATATACACACTGCGCCCCTCACTGTCTGGTTACTAGTTCTCTATAATCTCTGTATGGTAATATACACACATGCGCCCTACTGTCTGGTTACATAGTTCTCTATAATCCTGTATGGTAATATCACACTGCGCCCTCTACTGTCTGGTTACATAGTCCTCTATATCTCTGTATGGTAATATACACACTGCCGCCCTCACTGTCGGTTACTAGTTCTCTATAATCTCTGTATGGTAATATACACACTGCCCCCCTCTACTGTCTGGTTACATAGTCTCTATTCTCCTGTATGGTATAATACACACTGCGCCCCCTACTTCTGTTTACATACGTTCTCTATAATCTCTGTAGGTGGTAATATACACCTGCGCCCTACTGTCTGGTTACATAGTTCTCTATAATCTCTGTATGGTAATATACACACTGCTCCCCCTACTGTCTGGTTACAGTTTCTCTATAATCTCTGTATGGTAATATACACTGCGCGCCCCTACTGTCTGGTTACATAGTTCTCTATAATCTCTGTATGTAATATACACACTGCGCCCTCTACTGTCTGGTTACATAGTTCTCTTAATCTCTGTATGGTAATATACACACTGCCTGCCCTTACTGTCTGGTTACATAGTTCTCTATAACTCGTATGGTATATACCACACTGCGCCCCTACTGTCTGGTTACATAGTCTCTATAATCTCTGTTGGAATATACACACTGCGCCCCCTACTGTCTGGTTACATAGTTCTCTATAATCTCTGTTATGGTAAATACAACACTGCGCCCCTCTATGTGTCTGGTACATAGTTCTCTATAATCTCTGTATGGTAATATACACACTGCTGCCCCCACTGTCTGGTACATAGTTCTCTATAATCTCTGTTGGTAATATACACACTGCGCCCCCTACTGTCTGGTTCATAGTTCTCTATAATCTCTGTATGGTAATATACACACTGCGCCCCCTATGTCGGTTACATAGTTCTCTATAATCTCTGTATGGTAATATACACACTGCGCCCCCTACTGTCTGGTTACATAGTTCTCTATAATCTCTGTATGGTAATACACCATGCGCCCCTACTGTCTGGTTACATATTCTCTATAATCTCTGTATGGTAATATACACACCTGCGGCCCCTACTGTCTGGTTACATAGTTCTCTATAATCTCTGTATGGTAATAACACAACTGCGCCCTCTATGTCTGGTTACATAGTTCTCTTAATCTCTGTATGGTAATACAACACTGCGCCCCTACTGTCGTGGTTCATAGTTCTCTATAATCTCTGTATGGTAATATACACACTGCCCCCTACTGTCTGGTTACAAGTTCTCTATAATCTCTGTATGGTAATACACACACTGCGCCCCTACTGTCTGGTTACATAGTTTCTCATAATCTCTGTATGGTAATACAAGGGGGCACACCTAACAATACAGCCCCTACTTTGCGTGGTACATGTTCTCTATAATCTCTGTATGGTAATATACACACCTGCCCCCTACTGTCTGTTACATAGTTCTCTATAATCTCGTGTGGTAGAATATACACACTGCGCCCTCTACGTGGTTACTAGTTCTCTATATCTCTGTATGGTAATATACACACTGCGCCCCTACTGTCTGGTTACATAGTTCTCTATAATCTCTGTATGGAATATACACACTGGCCCTCGTACTGTCTGGTACATATGGTTCTCTATAATCTCTGTATGGTAAATAACACACACTGACGCCCCCTACTGTCTGGTTACAAGTTCTCTATACTCTCGTATGGTAATATACACACTGCGCCCTCTACTTGTCTGGTTACATAGTTCTCTATAATCTCTTGTATGGTAATAACACACCTGCGCCCTCTACTGTCTGGTTACTAGTTCTCTATAATCCGTTGTGGTAATAAACACACTGCGTCCCCCTACTGTCTGGTTCATGAGTTCCTATAACTCTGTATGTAATACACACTGCGGCCCTCTTACTGTCTGGTTACATAGTTCTCTATAACTCTGTTGGTAATATACACCTGCGCCCTACTACTGACTGGATAGCTTTTACGTAAACTCTTTTCTGTTTCGCAGTAAGTAGTGCCCAATTCTGACCCGTCGTGGCGGTTACATAGTGTTCTCTATAATGATGCGTCAATGGTCCTGATCTCCTGTACAGCTTTACAAGTATGGCAAACCAGGAATTTGGGTACAAGTACAGAATGCGTATTCCATCCTCGCACTTATATCATCTTGGATTACAAGACACGCGATTCCTAAAGCCCCTCTATGTGTAATATAACATTTCATTCATTTCGCCCCAATTGCACCTTCGCTGTCTGGATTTCATTAGGTACAACACGCCATTGCAGTCCCGCGCTATGTCTGAGAATTTCAATGTACGCCACTTAATCTCTCGTTGGATAATTACGCGCCCCTTACAGTACGCTGTCTAATCTTTTCATTCAGAGCGCCCATGTGCAGTTTCCACGATCATGGGTCCTTGCTGGCTTACCCATGTGGCATTAACGATTGCGAGTCCCGCTGGTCTGGATTTCAATTAACAACCCAGTGTAGTCCCCAGTTGGATTAATTAGCACCATTGGACCCCTATTGGGACATTTAATAGCAGCCCATTGTAGTCCGCCTGGTCCTGATTTCAATTAGCCCACATTGCAGTCCCACTGGTCAATGGATTTCAATTAGCCACCCATAGCGCCGTCCCATGGATCTGATTTCATTAGCCCCATTGCAGTCCGCTGGTCTGGATTCAATTAGCACCCATTGCAGTCCGCTGGCTGATTCAATAGCCCTCATTGAGTCCCCTAGTCTGGATGTCAATTAGCACCCATTGCAGTCCCCGTGGTCTGGATTTCAATTAGCACCCATTGATAGTCCCCTGGTCTGGATTTAATTAGCACCATTATGCAGTCCCCTGGTCTGGTGATTTCAATTACACCCATTGAGTCCCTGTCTGGTGGATTTCAATTAGCACCCATTGTGCTCCGTCCTGGTCTGGATTTCAATTAGCACCACATTGCAGTCCCACTGTCTGGGATTTCAACTTAGCACCCATCGCAGTCCGCTGGTCTGGATTTCAATTAAGCCCCTTGCAGTCCCGCTGGTTAGATTTCAATTAGCACGCCTCTGCAGTCCCCCTGGTCTGGATTTCAATTAGCACCCATTTCAGTCCCCTGGTCGGATTTCAATTAGCACCCATTTGCACCCCTGGTCTGATTTCAATTAGCACCCATTGGCAGTCCCGTGGTCTGCATCCCCGCTGGTTCGGATTCATCAATAGCAACCCATTGCAGTCCCGCTGGTCTGGATTTAATTAGCAACCCATTATTAGTCCCCTGGTCTGGATTTTAATTAGCACCCATTATAGTCCCCTGGTCTGGATTTCAATTAGCACCTTGTAGTCCCCTAGTCTGGATTTCAATTAGCACCCAATATGTAGTGTCCCCTGGTCATGGATTTCAATTAGCCCCCATTGCAATGCAGTCCCACTGGTCTGGAGGTTACATTAGCACCCCTGCATACGCAGTCCCCTGGTCTGGATTTCAAGTTAGTTCCCGCCCGTTGCGTCCCCTGGTCAGATAATTCAATTAGCACCCATTGCAATCCCCGCGTCTGAGATTTCAATTAGCACACCCATTGTCAGTCCCAGCTGGTCTGGATCAATTAGCCCCATCGCAGTCCCCTGGTCTGGATTTCAATAGCACCCATTGCAGTCCCCTGGTCTGGATTTCAATTAGCACCATTGCAGTCCCGCTGGTCTGGATTGACAATTAGCACCCAGTTCAGATCCCCCTGGTCGGATTTCAATTAGGCACCCCATTGCAGTCCCCGGCTGGTCTAGGATTTCATTAAGTCGTCCATTGCTAGTCTCTGGTCTGGATTTCAAATTAGCACCCATTGCAGTACCCGCTGGTCTGGATTTCAATTAGCGCCCATTTGCAGTCCCCTGGTCTGGATTTCCAATTAGCAAACCCTTGCAGTCCGCTCAGGCTGATTTCAATTAGCACCCCATTTGCAGTCCCCTGGTATGGATTTCAATTAGTCCCATTTGCAGTCCCGCTGGTTCTGGATTCAATTAGCGCCCATTGCAGGTCCCGCTGGTCTGGATTTCAATTAGCACACCATTGCAGTCCCCTCTGGATCTGGATTTCAATTAGCGCCCATTGCAGTCCCCTGGTCTGGATTTCAATTAGCACCATTGCAGTGGGTGCCGCTGGTCTGATTCAATTAGCCGCCATTGAGTCCTCCTGGTTGGATTTCAATTAGCACCCATGTGCAGTCACGCTTGGCTGGATTCAATGTAGCAGCCCCTTGGCAATCCCCTGGTCTGGGATTTCAATAGCACCATTCAGTCCCCTGGTCTGGATTTCAATTAGCAGCCCATTGCAGTCCCTCGGTGTCGGATTTCAATTAGCGCCATTGCAGTCCCGCTGGTCTGGATTTCAATTAGCCCGCCATGTGTTGTCCCGTGGTCTGGATTATCACTTAACACACCTGGCAGGTCTCCCCCCCGCTGGTCTGGATTTCAATTAGCGCCCATTGCAGTCCCGCTGGTCTGGATTTCAATTAGCGCCCATTGCCGTACTGCTGGTCTGGATTTCAATTAGCGCCCATTGTAGTCCCCTGGTCTGGATTTCAATTAGCGCCCATTGTAGTCCACCTGGTCTGGATTTCAATTAGCCCATTGCAGTCCCCTGGTCTGGATTTCATTTAGCACCCATTATAGTCCCCTGGTCTGGAATTCAATTAGCGCCCATTGCAGTCCCCTGGTCTGGATTTCAATTAGCGCCCATTGCAGTCCCCTGGTCTGGAGTGTTAATTAGCGCCCATTGCAGTCCGCCCTGGTCTGGATTTCAATTAGCCGCCCATTACTTCCCCGGTCTGGATTTCAATTAGCGCCCAATTGCAGCCCCCTGGTCTGGATTTCAATATTAGCGCGCATTGCAGTCCCCTGGTCTGGATTTCAATTAGCGCCCTATGCAGTCCCCTGTCATTGTTTCAAATTTGCAGTCCCCTGGTCTGGATTTCAATTAGTCGCCCAATTGCAGCCCCTGGTATGGATTTCAATTAGCGCCCATTGGTAGTCCCCTGTTGGATTTCAATTAGCGCCCAGTCAAGTCCCGCTGGTTGGATTTCAATTAGCCCGCCCATTGCAGTCCCGTCCTGGATTCAAGTTCGTGCCCATTGCAGTCCCCGTCGTGGTCTGGATTTCTTAGCTCCCATTGTAGTCCCCTGGTCTGGATTTCAATAGCGTCCATTGCAGTCCTGCTGGTCTGGAGTTTCAATTACAGCCATTGCAGTCGGCTGGCTGGATTTCAATAGCGCCATTGCAGTCCCCTGGTCTGGATTTCAATTTGCAGTCCCCTGTCGATTTCAATAGGGCCATTGCAGTCAGGTTGGATTCAATTAGCGCCCATTGAGTCCCTGGTTGGATTTCAATTACCCCATTGCAGTCCTGGTCTGGATTTCAATTTGCACGCTCCCCTGTTCTGGATTTCAATTAGCGCCCATGCAGTCCCCTGGTCTGGATTTCAATAGCGCCCATTGAGTCCCCTGGTTGGATTTCAATTAGCACCCATTGCAGTCCCGCTGGTCTGGATTTCATACGCCCATTGCAGCTCCCCTGGTGGTGGATTTCATTAGACCATCGCATGCAGTCCACTGGTCTGGATTCAATTAGCGCCCATTGCAGTCCCGCTGGCTGGATTTCAATTAGCGCCCATTGCCAAGTCACGCTGGTCGGATTTCAATTAGCGCCCATTGTAGTCCGCTGGTCGGGATTTCAATTGAGCGCCCATTGCAGTCCCCTGGTCTGGTATTTCAATTAGCGCCCATTGCATCCCTGGTCTGGATTTCATAGCGCCCATTATGCCGCCTGGTCTGGATTCAATTAGCGCCCTTGAGTCCCCTGGTCTGGGATTTCAATGTGCAGCGCCATTGCAGTCCCCTGGTCTGGATTCAATTAGCGGCCCATGTGCAGTCCCCTGGTGGATTCATAGATTCAGAGCAGCATCAAGCGGTCTGAACATTGCAGGCATTGCAAGGGACAAGAGGCTGCAAAAGCGCCCCCTGGTCTGGATTCAATGAGCGCCCATTGCAGCCCCTGGGTCTGGATTTCAATTAGCGCCATTGCAGTCCCCTGGTCTGGATTTCATATGCAGGGTCCCCTGATTGTCTGGATTTTGCAATAGCGCCCATTGCAGTCCCTCTGGTCTGGCTTTCAATTGCGCCAGTGTAGTCCCTGTTCTGGATTTCAATTAGCGCCCCTTGCAGTCCCGTCGGTTCTGGATTTCACAGTTTAGCGCCCATTGCAGCCCAGCTTGGGCCTGGATTTCAATTAGTGCCATTGCAGTCCCGCTGGTGGATTTTCATTAGCTCCCATTGTAGTCCCCTGTTGGATTTCAATAAGCGTCCTTGCCGGCTGGGTTGGATTTCATTAGGCCCTTGCAGTCTCCTGGTCTGGATTCAATTAGCGCCCATTGCAGTCCCCTGGTCTGGATTTCAATTTGCAGTCCCCTGTTCTGGATTTCAATTAGCGCCCATTGCAGTCCCCTGGTCTGGATTTCAATTAGCGCCCATTGTAGTCCCCTGGTTTGGATTTCAATTAGCGCCCATTGCAGTCCCGCTGGTCTGGATTTCAATTACGCCCATGCAGTCCCTCCGCTGGTCTGATTTCAATTAGTGCCCATTGCAGTCCCGCTGGTCTGGATTTCAATTAGCTCCCATTGTAGTCCCCTGGTCTGGATTTCAATAAGCGTCCATTGCAGTCCTGCTGGTCTGGATTTCAATTAGCATCCATTGCAGTCCATTGGGCTGGATTTCAATTAGCACCCATTGCAGTCCCCTGGTCTGGATTTCAATTAGCGCCCATTGCAGTCCCCTGGTTGGATTTCAATTAGCGCCCATTGCAGTCCCCTGGTCTGGATTTCAATTAGCACCCATTGCAGTCCTGCTGGTCTGGATTTCAATTAGCGTCCATGTAATCTTCTGGTCTGGATTCAAGTAGCTCCATTGTATCCCCTGTCGGATGTTAATTAGCGTCCCGATTGTAATCCCGCTGGTCTGGATTTCAATTAGCCACCCATTGAATGAATCCCCTGGTCGGATTTCAATTAGGCCCCATTGTAGTCCCTAGTTGGATTTCAATAGCGCCCATGTGCAGTCCCATGCTGGATTTCAATTAGCGCCCCATTGCAGTCCACGAACTAGGTCTGATTCAATTAATGCCCATTGCAGTCCCGCTGGTTTTGGATTTCAATTAGCACCCATTGTAGTCCCCTGGTCTGGATTTCAATAAGCGTCCATTGCAGTACCTGCTGGTCTGGATTTCAATTAGCACCCATTGCAAGTCCATTGGGCTGGATTTCAATTAGCACCCATTGCAGTCCCCTGGGCTGGATTTCAATAGCAACCCATTGCAGTCCCCGTGGTCTGGATTTCAATTAGCGCGCCATGCGTCCCCTGGTCTGGATTTCAATTAGCGCCCATTGCGTCCTGCTGGTTTGGATTTCAATTAGGGTCCATGTGCTTAAATCGCCCCTGGGTTCTGGATTTCAATTCGTGTCCCATGTGTAATCCCTGTCTGGATTTCAATTCAGCGTCCATTGTAATGCACCCTGGTCTGGATTTCAATTAGCACCCATTCAGTCCCTGGTCTGGATTTCAATATAGCACCCTATTGTAGTCCCACTGGTCTGGAGGTCCATTATAGCGCCCATTGCAGTCCCGCTGGTCTGGATTTCAATTAGCACCCATGCGTCCGCTGGTTTGGATTTCAATTAGCACCCTTTGTAGTCCCTAGTCGGATTTCATTTAGCGCCCATTGTAGTCCCGTCTGGTTCTGGATTTCAATTAGCAGCCCATTGCATCCCCTGGTCTGGATTTCGATTAGCACCTTTGTAGTCCCCTGTCGGATTGGTTCAATTAGCACCCATTGCAAGTCCCTGGTCTGGATTTCAATTAGCGCCCATTGCGGCAGTCCCGCTGGTTCGGATTTCAATTAACACCTCATTGCAGTCCCCGCTGGTCTGGATTTCAATTAGCATCCATTGTAGTCCCCCTGGTGTCTGGATTTCAATTAGCACCCATTGCGTCCTGCGGTCTGGATTCAATTAGCGCCCATTGCAGAGTCCCCTGGTCTGGATTTCAATTAGCGCCCGATTGCATTCCTGCTGGGTCTGGATTTCAATAGGGTCCCTTGTAATCCCTGGTCTGGATTTCAATTAGCGTCCATTGTAGTCCCTGTCTTTCATTAGCCCATTGACCCCGGTCTGGATTTCAATTAGCGTCCTTTGCAGTCCCCCTGGTTCTGGATTTCAATAGCACCCTTTGTAGTCCCCTGGTGGATTTCAATACGCGCCATTGTCGTCCCTTGGTCTGGATTTCAATTAGCACCCTTTGTATCCCCTGGTCTGGATTTCAATTAGCAGCCCTTGCTAGTCCACTTGGTCTGGATTTCAATTAGCACCCATTGCAGTCCCCTGGTCTGGATTTCAATTAGTACCCTTTGCAGTCCCCTGGTCTGGATTTCAATTAGCACCCATTGTAGTCCCCTGGTCTGGATTTCAATTAGCACCCATTGCAGTCCCCTGTCTGGATTTCAATTAGCGCTCATTGCAGTCCCTGGTCTGGATTTCAATTAGCACCTTGTAGTCCCCTGGTCTGGATTTCAATTAGCGCCCAGTTGTAGTCCCCTGGTATGGATTTCAATTAGCACCCTTTGCAGTCCCCTGGTCTGGATTCAATTAGCGCCCATTGCAGTCCTCTGCTGGTCTGATTTCCCAATTAGCACCACATTTCAGATCCCCTGGTCTGACCCCTCTCGCCCCTTTATTCCTGAGTGCCGTCCCTCGCCCCATTTATTCCTGAGTGCCGTCCCTCTCGCCCCATTTATTCCTGATGCCGTCCCTCTCGCCCCATTTATTCCTCGTGCCTCCCTCTCGCCCCATTTATTCCTCCGTGCACGTCCCTCTCGCCCCATTTATTCCTGTGCCGTCCCTCTCGCCCATTATTCCGTTGCCGTCCCTCTCGCCCCATTTATTCTCCTTTGCCGTCCCTCTCGCCCCATTTATTCCTGAGTGCCGTCCCTTCTCGCCCCATTTATTCGATGCGTCCTCCGCCCCATTTATTCCTGAGTGCCGTCCCTCTCGCCCCATTTATTCCTGATTGCCGTCCCTCTCGCCCATTTATTCCTGGTGCCGTCCCTCTCGCCCCCATTTATTCCTGAGTGCCGTCCCTCTCGCCCCATTTATTCCTCAGTGCCGTCCCTCTCGCCCCATTTATTCCTGAGTGCCGTCCCTCTCGCCCCATTTATTCCTGAGTGCCGTCCCTCTCGCCCATTTATTCCTCCGTGCCGTCCCTCTCGCCCCATTTATTCCTGAGTGCCGTCCCTCTCGCCCCATTTATTCCTCAGTGCCATCCCTCTCGCCCCATTTATTCCTCAGTGCCATCCCTCTCGCCCCATTTTTCCTGAGTGCCGTCGCCTCTCGCCCCATTTATTCCTGAGTGCCGTCCCTCTCGCCCCCATTTATTCCTGAGTGCCGTCCCTCTCGCCCATTTATTCCTGAGTGCCGTCCTCCGCCCCTGCACTCCACTATATTATTTAATGTCTAATTCTAGGCCCAGGCGTCTTTCCCAGAGAGAAAAATATCACTTTTGTGGCAGTTTTGTTCAATATACAGTGATTTTAGTAACCCACACCTGACATCTGGACATGTAGTCCTTATAAGCCATGGAGTCAGCTATTTACCCTTTCATTAACACACTAAGGGCTGGCCACACGCCTGCGTTTTTTTTTGCGTTTGCGCTTGCACATTGCGATTGCGTTTTTTTAAATCATTGAAAAGCGCGGCAACGTCCAAAAACACGCTTTTTCAGTTCGTTTGATTGCGTTTTGCGTCTGCACTTGTAATCGCAATCGCATGCGTTTCCTATACTTTTGAAGAATCGCAAGCGCAAACACAAAAAAATCGCACTAGAAATCGCGTGCGTTGTGTTTGCGTTGCACTGTGGCCTGTCCTTAACTGTTAAAATCACACCTTCTGGACTTTCTATAAATGATTTGGCTATTTAAGAAGAAATCCCCCAAAATACAAATAACCACCTACTTACTTAGTTAAGTACTTAAGTATTAAAAAGTGTTGTGAAAGTGTTGTCCTGCCTCTTTTTTGCCAAGCACTTGGATTATTTTTTATTCCTTGTTTAAAATATATTTTAATATTTCCTGTCTTTGGCAACATGACTGGAGGCTCTTCCTCTCCTGCCTTAAAGGGAAAGGCAAATCAATTGTTTAATGAAAAGTACTTTGGGCGGAGGGTAGGAAACAGCCTCCCCACCTCCAGAGAAATGAAGTTTGAATATGGGTTATAGACCCTTAAAGGCCAGGGCCCAGACTTATTTCTCTGCACTTTTATGGAGAGATGTGTCCACCAATCGGTTTGTACATCATACCTACCCATGTGGCTACTGTTTTCTGACTTTTCTGAACTAGATCCCAATGGAATATCAGCTCCCATTGGAGAATAGGTCCCTCATCTTCTGTATCATGACCATTTAATTATTAGTGAATGGAGAGCGCCATCTAGTGCCTGTATTGGCAATTACAAGGGCAAGGTCAAATTTAATTTCGAATCTCTATGGGCCAGCTTTATCAAACATCTATGTTTTGTTTACGATCGCCGTAATACAATCGTGTTCAACGATACCAATCATTATTTTACGATAGATCGTAATGCTACAATTCGCTATCGTAATGCTAACAATATGGCTATTGATTTCGGTGCCGATATCGTAGAATAACGAGCGTTATCTCGATGACCACGCGGCTCTTAAAAATGAAGGAACCATTCGGTTGTTGTAACAATTACACGTTTTAATCTACGATGTTGGCCCGTAGATTTACGATGGCGATATCGTATTTACGATCATATATCATATAATGATCAGTATCGTAGAACACCCAACGTTATTTTCTGGTGATTGTAAAAAAAAAGATCGTTAAACCGAATCAGACATTAACGATAACAATCATAAATTTACGGTACCGATAGTAAATCTATGATCCTAGATCGTAGATTTCGATCCTATAGATACCATTGGTAGTTTACTCTGCACGGTATTCTACCATCGAACGTTCGTACGACCGCAATCATAAGTTAACTATCCCGCGGTAAATATGGCCCTAAATACAGTGGTTTCACCTTTCGACATCCTTAAAGGAAAAAAAATTCCCTGACTTGAAGGTCAGAAAGGGCCAATAAAAATGATGTATCACTTGCTTTACTCTGTGATTCCCGAATCCACTGGATACACCTGTTTAAAGGACAACTCCACCCTCATACAGAACATCTTTTAGAAAGATGGCCTCTTTAAAATATGTTGATATATCATAGTTTGTCTTTGAATTCATTCCTGTATGCCTGCTATGCTTCTGGATGCCTCATGGAAACTGAGCAATTTAGTGACCTGTACTGAGCCTGTACTGAGCCTGGGCATGCTCAGAAGAGGCAGACAGGGGATTAACATTCATTGGCTGTGATGTCACACTGTCAAATCCATAACTGACAGTTACTAACTGGAGAACCAGAGCAGAACCAGGGAAACAGGACATTGTGCAGGATTTCAGGTTAGACTACACCTTTACATTTCATACTTTACTGTGTAGGGTTTGGGGGGCGTTTACCTGTATGTAAGTTTTCATTTTGGGGCTGGACTTCCCCTTTAATTCAAGGAATCTTTCACTACAGAAAGTTTCCAGTCTTACTTCCCTTTCTGCACTAAGTATCTGATTGGAGCACCGAGACGCCATGTCGATAACTGCAGCGCCTCCTGGACTTTAACTAGTAAATATAAAGTTTATTTTAAAACAAAAACAGGGCGATCGCCCACGGCGCATCGCTCCTGATTGGAGTTTAAGTCACGCAACCGATGTTATATCGTGTTATATCGGTTAGTGTGACTTTAACTCCTTCCTTGCGGCGGCTGTGTGGCTAACGCGAAGTTAACAGCGCAGCTGCCGCAAGCGATGTTATATGCCGAAATCGGCATTTTTTGCGGCACTTCAACGCCAGATAATAGCTGGCGTTAAAAATGCCGGAATAGAAAATCGCCAGGTAGCGATTTCCGAGCGCCGCTATCGGCATATAACATCGCCGGCTGTTTGCACGGGTTGCCGATAGCGGCGCTCGGTGCATCCTCCTGAAAGTTCCAATGAAAGTACTGGGACAGAAAGTTCGGACAATCCATGGAACCTTCTGTACATCATATCAGTTTTGTATATTTACTCTAAATTCTCCTTTAAGCACCGTGGTACCATTTATTACTAATCACCCACTAATCCCACTAGATGGCAACGTCCTGTCTGTTTCCCATCTTTCTAACGTGTTCCTCTATGGACATTCCGAACGGATGTTACGACCCCGTGAGCTGCAGAGCGAACAGAGAAACCACTCAGGTGGTCGTATATGTGACGCAGGGGAAGTGCCAACCCTTCTACAGGCTGAGACTGGGGGAGCAGGAATAAATTTACCACTGAGGAAGAATTGTCTGAAACAATGCTCCAATGAATATGATAAACTCATCCACCCAGGAGGTGAGGAACCAGGGAATAACGTCTCCGTCTTCTGAAATAGGTTTAATATATCAGGGTTATTCAATAAAAGTTCTAATCGTTAAAATGGCACTATTTTGCCCCACCCATCAATGTTAGCTTTCAAATGTTAATTAAGATCTGTTTGGTTGGCAAAATTAGCACCATTTTAACCGATAAGAACTTTTATTGATCTCCCTGATAGTGTATAACCTGCCTACAAGCTCCATATGTCCCTATATTTATATCCCCTACAGTTACATACACATATACACACTGGGCCTCACTGTCGGTTACATAGTTCTCTATAATCTCTGTATGGAATATCACACTGCGTCCCCTACTGTCTGGTTAATAGTTCTCTATAATCTCTGTATGTAATATCCCACTGCTCCCCTACTGTCTGGTTACATAGTTCTCTATAACTCTGTATGGTAATAACACACTGCGCCCTCTCTGTCTGGTTCATAGTTTCCTATAATCTCTGTATGGTAATATACACACTGCGCCCCTACTGTCTGGTTACATAGTTCTCTATAACTCTGTATGGTAATATACACACTGCGCCCCCTACTGTCGGTTACATAGTCTCTATAATCTCTGTATGGTAATATACACACTGCGCCCTACTGTCGGTTACATAGTTCTCTATAATCTCTGTTGGTAATATACCACTGCATCCCCTACTGTCTGGTTACATAGTTCTCTATAATCTCTGTATTGTAATATACACACCGCCCCCTACTGTCTGGTTACATAGTTCTCTATAATCTCTGTATGGTAATATACACACTGCGCCCCCTACTGTCTGGTAACATAGTTCTCTATAATCTCTGTATGGTAATATACACACTGCGCCCCCTACTGTCTGGTAACATAGTTCTCTATAATCTCTGTATGGTAATATACACACTGCATCCCCTACTGTCTGGTTACATAGTTCTCTATAATCTCTGTATGGTAATTACACACTGCGCCCCCTACTGTCTGGTTACCATAGTTCTCTATAATCTCTGATGTATATATACACACTGCGTCCCCTACTGCCTGGTTACATAGTTCTCTATAATCTCTGTATGGTAATATACACACTGCGCCCCCTACTGTCTGGTTACATAGTTCTCTGTAAGGTAATATACACACTGCGCTCCCTACTGTCTGGTTACATAGTTCTCTATAATCTCTGTATGGTAATATACACACTGCGCCCTCTACTGTCTGGTTACATAGTTCTATAATCTCTGTATGGTAATATACACACTGCGCCCTCTACTGTCTGGTTACATAGTTCTCTATAATCTCTGTATGGTAATATACACACTGCGCCCTCTACTGCCTGGTTACATAGTTCTCTATAATCTCTGTATGGTAATATACACACTGCGCCTCTACTGTCTGGTTACATAGTTCTCTATAACTCTGAGCCCTCATGTCTGTTACATATTCTCTATAACGTTTGTAATATACACACTGCATCCCCACTTTCTGGTTACATAGTTCTCTATAATCTCTGTATGGTAATATACACCGCCCCTGCGCCCTCTACTGTCTGGTTACATAGTTCTCTAATCTCTGTATGGTAATATCCACACTGCTCCCTACTGTCTGGTTACATAGTTCTCTATAATCCTGTAGGTAATATACACACTGCTCCCCTACTGTCTGGTTCTAGTTCTCTATAATCTCTGTATGGTAATATACACACTGCATCCCCTACTGTCTGGTTACATAGTTCTCTATAATCTCTGTATGGTAATATACACACTGCACCCTCTACTGTCTGGTTACATAGTTCTCTATAATCGCTGTATGGTAATATACACCCTGCATCCCCTACTGTCTGGTAACATAGTTCTCTATAATCTCTGTATGGTAATATACACCCTGCATCCCCTACTGTCTGGTAACATAGTTCTCTATAATCTCTGTATGGAATATACACACTGATCCCCTACTGTCTGGTTACATAGTTCTCTATAATCTCTGTATGGTAATATACACACTGCGCCCTCTACTGTCTGGTTACATAGTTCTCTATAATCTCTGTATGGTAATATACACTGCGCCCCTACTGTCTGTTACATATTTTCTCTATAATCTCTGTATGGTAATATACACACTGCGCCCCCTACGGTCTGGTTACATAGTTCTCTATAATCTCTGTGGTATATACACACTGCGCCCTCTACTGCTGGTTACAATGTTCTCTATAATCTCTGTAGGTAATATACACACTGGCCCCCTACTGCCTGGTTACATAGTTCTCTATAATCTCTGTATGGTAATATACACACTGCGCCCCTACGGTCTGGTTACATAGTTCTCTATAATCTCTGTATGTAATATACACACTGCGCCCCCTACTGTCTGGTTACATAGTTCTCTATAATCTCTGTATGGTAATATACACACTGCGCCCCCTACTGTCTGGTTACATAGTTCTCTATAATCTCTGTATGGTAATAACACACTGCGCCCCTACTGTCGGTTACTAGTTCTCTATAATCTCTGTATGGTAATATACACAAACTGCGCCCTCACTGCCTGGTTACATAGTCTCTATAATCTCTGTATGGTTAATAATCCAACTGCGCCCTCACTGTCTGGTTACTAGCTCTATAATCTCTGAGGCCCTCTAATGTCTGGACATGTTCTCTATAATCTCTGTATGGTATATAACACACTGCACCCCTACTGTCTGGTTACATAGTTTCTCTATAATCTCTGATGGTAATATACACACTGCGCCCCGCGCCCCTACTGTCTGGTTACATAGTTCTCTATAATCTCTGTATGGTAATATCACACCTGCGCCCCTACTGTCTGGTATACAAAGTTTCTCTATATCTCTGTATGGTAATATACACACTGCCCCCTATGTCTGGTTCATAGTTCTCTATAATCTCATGGTAATATACACACTGCGCCCCTCCCCTTCTGTCGGTACATAGTTCTCTATAATCTCTGTATGTAATATACACACTGGCCCCCTACTGTCTGGTTACATAGTTCTCTATAACTCTGTATGGTAATTCCACTGCCCCCTACTGTCTGGTTACATAGTTCTCTATAATCTCTGTATGGTATATACACACTGCTCCCCCTACTGTCTGGTTACATAGTTCTCATAATCTCTGTATGGTAAATAACCACTGCTCCCCACTGTCTGGTTACATAGTTCTCTATAATCTCTGTATGGTAATATACAACCTGCTCCCCTACTGTCTGTTACTAGTTCTCTATAATCTCTGTATGGTAATATACACACTGCCCCCTACTGTCTGGTTACATAGTTCTCTATAATCCTGTATGGTAATACACACCTGCACCCTACTGTCTGGTTACATAGTTCTCTATAATCTCTGTATGGAATATACACACTGCGCCCTACTGTCTGGTTACATAGTTCTCTATATACTCTCGTATGGTAATATACACACTGCGCCCCACTACTGTCTGGTTAAAATTTCTCTAAATCTCTTATGGTAATTACACCACTGCGCCTCAACTGTCTGGTTACATAGTTCTCTATAATCTCTGTATGGTAATATACACACTGCGCCCCTACTGTCTGGTTAAAAGTTCTCTATAATCTCTGTATGGTAATATACACACTGCGCCCTCTACTGTCTGGTTACATAGTTCTCTATAATCTCTGTAGGTAATATACACACTGCGCCCCCTACTGTCTGGTTACATAGTTCTCTATAATCTCTGTATGGTAATATACACACTGCGCCCCCTACTGTCTGGTTACATAGTTTCTCTATAATCTCTGTAGGTAATATACACACTGCGCCCTCTACTGCCTGGTTACATAGTTCTCTATAATCTCTGTACGGTAATATACACACTGTGCCCCCTACTGCCTGGTTACATTTCTCTATCTCTGTATGGAATATACACACTGCGCCCCCTACTGTCTGGTTACATTTTCTCTAATATCTCGTATGGTAATATACACACTGCGCCCCCTACTGTCTGGTTACATAGTTCTCTATATACTCTGTATTGTTATACACACTGCGCCCCTATGTCTGGTTTACATAGTTCTCTATAATCTCTGTATGGTAATATACACACTGCGCCCTACTGTCTGTTACAAGTTCTCTATATCTCTGTATGTAATATACACACGGCCCCCTACTGTCTGTTACATAGTTCTCTATAATCTCTGTATGGTAATATACACACTGCGCCCCCTACTGTCTGGTTACATAGTTCTCTATAATCTCTGTATGTAATACACCACACTGCGCCCCTACTGCCTGGTTTACATAGTTCTCTATAATCTCTGTATGGTAATATACACACTGCGCCCTACTGTCTGGTTACATAGTTCTCTATAATCTCTGTATGGTAATATACACACTGCGCCCTCTACTGTCTGGTTACAAGTTCTCTATAATCTCTGTATGGTAATATACACACTGCGCCCCCTACTGTCTGGTTACATAGTTCTCTATAATCTCTGTATGGTAATATACACACTGCGCCCCCTACTGTCTGGTTACATAGTTCTCTATTCTCTGTATGGTAATATACACACTGCGCCCCCTACTGTCTGGTTACATAGTTCTCTATAATCTCTGTATGTAATACACCCTGCGCCCCTACTGCTGGTTACATAGTTTCTATAATCTCTGTATGTAATATACACACTGCCCCTCTACTGTCTGGTTACCATAGTTCTCCATAATCTCCGTATGGTAATATACACACTGCACCCTCTACTGTCTGGTCAAATAGTTCTCTATAATCTCTGTTTGGTAATATACACACTGCGCCCCCTACTGTCTGGTTACATAGTTCTCTATAATCTCTGTATGGTAATATACACACTGCGCCCCCTACTGTCTGGTTACATATCTCTCTAATCTCTGTATGTAATATACACACTGCGCCCTCTACATTCTGGTTCATAGTCTCTATATCTCTGTATGGTAATATCACACCCTGCGCCCCTACTGTCTGTTTACATAGTTCTCTATAATCTCTGTATGGTATATACACACTGCGCCCCTACTGTCGGTTACATAGTTCCTATAATCTCTGTATGGTAATATCACACTGCATCCCCTACTGTCTGGTTACATAGTTCTCTATAATCTCTGTATGGTAATATACACACTGCGCCCTCTACTTTCTGGTTACATAGTTCTCTATAATCTCTGTATGGTAATATACACACTGCGCCCTTACTGTCTGGTTACATAGTTCTCTATAATCTCTGTATGGTAATATACACACTGCGCCCTCTACTGTCTGGTTACATAGTCCTCTATAATCTCTGTATGGTAATATACACACTGCGCCCTCTACTGTCTGGTTACATAGTTCTCTATAATCTCTGAGCCCTCTACTGTCTGGTTACATAGTTCTCTATAATCTCTGTATGGTAATATACACACTGCGCCCCTACTGTCTGGTTACATAGTTCTCTATAATCTCTGTACACTGCGCCCTCTCCTGTCTGGTTACATAGTTCTCTATAATCGCTGTATGGTATATACACACTGCCCCTACTGTCTGGTTACATAGTTCTCTATAATCTCTGTATGGTAATATCACACTGCTCCCCTACTGTCTGGTTACATAGTTCTCTATAACTCTGTATGGTAAATACACACTGCGCCCTCTACTGTCTGGTTACATAGTCTCTATAATCTCTGTATGGTAATATACACACTGCGCCCTTACTGCTGGTTCATAGTTCTCTATATCTCTGTTGGTAATAACACACTGCGCCCTCTACTGTCTGGTTACATAGTTCCTCTATAATCTCTGTATGGTAATATACACACTGCCCTCTACTGTCTGGTTACATAGTTCTCTATAATCTCTGTATGGTAATATACACACTGCGCCCCTACTGTCTGGTTACATAGTTCTCTATAATCTCTGTATGGTAATATACACACTGCATCCCCTACTGTCTGGTTACATAGTTCTCTATAATCTCTGTATGGTAATATACACACTGCATCCCCTACTGTCTGGTTACATAGTTCTCTATAATCTCTGTATGGTAATATACACACTGCGCTCCCCACTGTCTGGTTACATAGTTCTCTATAATCTCTGTATGGTAATATACACACTGCGCCCCTACTGTCTGGTTACTAGTTCTCTATAATCTCTGTATGGTAATATACACACTGCGCCCCTACTGTCTGGTTACTAGTTTCTATAATCTCTGTATGGTAATATACACACTGCGCCCCTACTGTCTGGTTACATAGTTCTCTATAATCTCTGTATGGTATATACACACTGCGCCCCTATGTCTGGTTACTAGTTCTCTATAACTCTGTATGGTAATATACACACTGCGCCCCCTACTGTCTGGTTACATAGTTCTCTAAATCTCTGTATGGTAATATACACACTGACCCCCTACTGTCTGGTTACATAGTTCTCCTATTCTCTGTATGTTAATACACACACTGCGTCCCCTACTGTCTGGTTAATAGTTCTCTATAATCTCTGTATGTAATACACACACTGCTCCCCCTACTGTGGTTACATAGTTCTCTATATCTCTGTATGGTAATATACACACTGCGCCCCCTACTGTCTGGTTACATAGTTCTCTATAATCTCTGTATGGTAATATACACCCTGCGCCCTCTACTGCCTGGTACATAGTTCTCTATATCTCTGTATGGTAATATCCACACTGCGCCTCTACTGCTGGTTACATAGTTCTCTATAATCTCTGTATGGTTATATACACACTGCGCCCTCTACTGTCTGGTTACATAGTTCTCTATAATCTCTGTATGGTAATATACACACTGCGCCCCCTACTGTCCTGGTTACATAGTTCTCTATAATCTCTGTATGGTAATATACACACTGCGCCCTCTACTGTCTGGTTACATAGTTCTCTATAATCTCTGTATGGTATATACACACTGCGCCCTCTACTGTCTGGTTACCATATTTCCTATAATCTCTGTTGGTAATATACACACTGCGCCCCCTACTGTCTGGTTACATAGTTCTCTATAATCTCTGTATGTAATATACACACTGCGCCCCCTAGTGTCTGGTTAAATAGTTCTCTATAATCTCTGTGTGGTAATATACACGCTGCGCCCTCTACTGGATAGCTTTACTTACTCTTTCTGTTTTCTTCACAGATAAGGTGTGTGAGTTGCCAGAGGTATCTGGCCCTTGCCTGGCCTTAGTGCCCATGTGGCATTACGATAAGGAGCGCAAGGTCTGCAAAATCTTCCTGTACAGCGGCTGTCAGGGAAATGGCAACCGGTTTGAGGACAAGGACAAATGCGTCAGTGTCTGCATGTCCTCCAAGAAAGGTGATAGCCCACTTGGACTTACAGACACGCAGGATTCCAAAGCCCCCTACTATGTGTAATAATAAGACATTAATCATTTCAATTAGCGCCCATTGCAGCTTCGCTGGTCTGGATTTCAATTAGCACCCATTGCAGTCCCGCTGGTCTGGAATTCAATTAGCGCCCATTGCAGTCCCGCTGGGTCGTGGCATTTCAATTAGCGACATTGCAGTTCCCAGCTGGTCGGGATTTCATTAGCGCCCATTGCAGTCCCGCTGGTCTGGATTTCAATTAGCGCCCATTGCAGTCCCGCTGGTCTGGATTTCAATTAACACCCATTGTAGTCCCCTAGTCTGGATTTCAATTAGCACCCATTGTAGTCCCCTAGTCTGGATTTCAATTAGCACCCATTGTAGTCCCCTGGTCTGGATTTCAATTAGCCCTCATTGCAGTCCCACTGGTCTGGATTCAATTACCCCCATCGCAGTCCCCTGGTCTAGATTTCACTTAGCAACCCATTGCATTCCCCTGTCTGGATTTCAATTAGCACCCATTGCAGTCCCCTGGTCTAGATTTCAATTAGCACCCATTGCAGTCCCGCTGGTCTGCAGTCCCGCTGGTCTGGATTTCAATTAGCACCCATTGCAGTCCCGCTGGTCTGGATTTTAATTAGCACCCATTATAGTCCCCTGGCTCGGATTTTAAATTAGCACCCTTATATCCCCCTGGTCTGATTTCAATTAGCACCCATTGTAGTCCCCTATCTGGATTTCAATTAACCCATTGTAGTCCCCTGGTCTGGATTCATAGCCCCATTGCAGTCCCACTGGTCTGGATTTGCAATTAGCACCCATGCTTCCCCTTGTTGTTTTCAACTGCACCCATGGCAGTCCCCTGGTCTAGATTTCAATTACACCCATTGCAGTCCCCTGGTCTAGATTTCAATTAGCACCCATTGCAGTCCCCTGGTCTAGATTTCAATTAGCACCCATTGCAGTCCCCTGGTCTAGATTTCAATTAGCACCCATTGCAGTCCCGCTGGTCTGCATGTCCGCTGGCTTGATTTCAATTAGCACCCATTGCAGTCCCGCTGGTCTGGATTTTAATTAGCACCCATTATAGTCCCCTGGTCTGGATTTTAATTAGCACCCATTATAGTCCCCTGGTCTGGATTTCAATTAGCACCCGTTGTAGTCCCCTAGTCTGGATTTCAATTAGCACCCATTGTAGTCCCCTGGTCTGGATTTCAATTAGCCCCCATTGCAGTCCCACTGGTCTGGATTTCAATTAGCACCCATCGCAGTCCCCTGGTCTGGATTTCAATTAGCGCCCATTGCAGTCCCCTGGTCTGGATTTCAATTAGCACCCATTGCAGTCCCGCTGGTCTGGATTTCAATTAGCACCCATTTCAGTCCCGCTGGTCTGGATTTCATTATTCGTCCCATCGCAGTCCCCTGGTCTGGATTTCAATTCCACCCATCGCATTCCCCTGGTCTGGATTTCAATTAGCACCCATTGCAGTCCGCCTGGTCTGGATTCAATTAGCACCCATTGCAGTCCCCTGGTCTGGATTCATTAGCACCCATTGCAGTCCCCTGTGTCTGGATTTCAATGGCGTCCATTGTAGTCTCCTGGTCTGGATTTCAATTAGCACCATTGCAGTCCCCGTCTGGTCTATTTCCAATTAGCACCCATTGCTCCCCTGGTCTGGATTTCAATTAGCACCCATTGCAGTCCCCGGTCTGGATTTCAATTAGCGCCCATTGCAGTCCCGCTGGTCCTGGAATTCATTAGTGCCCATTGGCAGTCCCGCTGGTCTGGATTTTCACTTAGCGCCCATTGTATCCCGCTGGTCTGGGATTTCAATTAACACACCTGGCAGGCCCGCTGGTCTGGATTTCAATTAGCGCCCTTGCAGTCCCCTGGTCTGGATTTCAATTAGCACCCATTGCAGTCCCGCTGGTCTAATTTCAATTAGCGTCCATTGTAGTCTCCTGGTCTGGATTTCAATTAGCACCCATTGCAGTCCCGCTGGTCTGGATTTCAATTAGCACCCATTGCAGTCCCGCTGGTCTGGATTTCAATTAGCACCCATTGCAGTCCCGCTGGTCTGGATTTCAATTAGCGCCCATTGCAGTCCCGCTGGTCTGGATTTCAATTAGCGCCCATTGCAGCCCGCGGGTCTGGATTTCAATTAGCGCCCATTGTATCCCCTGCTGTCTGGATTTCAATTAACACACTGGCATTCCCCTGGTCTGATTTTCAATTAGCGCCCATTGCAGTCCCGCTGGTCTGGTTTCAATTAGCGCCCATTGCCGTACTGCTGGTCTGGATTCAATTAGCGCCCATTGTAGTCCCCTGGTCTGGATTTCAATTAGCGCCATTGTAGTCCCCTGGTCTGGATTTCAATTATCGCGCCCATTGCATCCCCTGGTCTGGATTTCATTTAGCACCCTTATAGTCCCCTGGTCTGGAATCATTAGCGCCCATTGCAGCCCCCTGGCCTGGATTCAATTAGCGCCCATTGGCAGTCCCCCTGGTGTGATTTCAATTAGCGCCCTTGCAGGCCCCTGTCTGGATTTCAATTAGCGCCATTGCAGTCCACTGTCTGGATTTCAATTAGCGCCCATTGCGCCCCCTGGTCTGGATTTCAATTAGCGCCCATTGCAGTCCCCTGGTCTGGATTTCAATTAGCGCCCATTGCAGTCCCCTGGTCTGGATTTCAATTTGCAGTCCCCTGTTCTGGATTTCAATTAGCGCCCATTGCAGTCCCCCTGGTCTGGATTTCAATTAGCGCCCATTGTAGTCCCCTGGTTTGGATTTCAATTAGCGCCCAGTGCAGTCCCGCTGGTCTGGATTTCAATTAGCGCCCATTGCAGTCCCGCTGGCCTGGATTTTCAATTCGTGCCCATGGCAGTCCGCCGCGTCTGGATTCTTTAGCTCCCATGTAAGTCCCCTGGTCTGGATTTCATAAGCGTCCATTGCAGTCCTGCTGGTCTGGATTTCAATTAGCGCCCATTGCGTCCCTGGTCTGGATTTCAATTACGCCCATCAGTCCCCTGGTCTGGATTCAATTGCAGTCCCCTGTTCGGGATTTCAATTAGCGCCCATTGCAGTCCCCTGTTCTGGATTTCAATTAGCGCCCATTGTAGTCCCCTGGTTTGGATTTCAATACACCCATTGCATCCGCTGGTCTGGATTTCAATTAGCACACTGCAGTCCCCCTGGTCTGGGATTTCAATTAGGCACCCATTGCAGTCCCCTGCTGGATTTCAACTTAGCGCCCATTGCAGTCCCGCTGGTCTGGATTTAAATTAGCACCCATTTGCAGTCCCGTGGTCTGGATTTTCAATTAGCGCCCATTGTAGTCCCCTGGTCTGATTTCAATTAACACCTGGCAGTCCCGCTGGTCTGGATGTCAATTAGCGCCCTTGAGTCCCGCTGGTCTGGATTTCAATAGCGCCCATTGCCTACTGCTGGTCTGGATTTCAATTAGCGCCATTGTAGGTCCCCTGGTCTGGATTTCAATTAGCGCCCATTGTAGTCCCCTGGTCTGGATTTCAATTAGCGCCCATTGCAGTCCCCTGGTCTGGATTTCATTTAGCACCCATTATAGTCCCCTGGTCTGGAATTCAATTAGCGCCCATGGCAGTCCCTGGTGTGGATTTCAATTAGCGCCCATCCTATCAGCCCCTGGGTCTGGATTCATTAGCGCCCATTGCAGTCCCCTGTCTGGATCAATTAGCGCCCATTGTCAGTCCCCCTGGTCTGGATTTCATTAGCGCCCATTGCAGTCCCCTGGTCCTGGATTTTCAATTACGCCCATTGCAGCCCCTGGTCTGGATTTTCAATTTGCAGTCACCTGTTCTGGATTTTCATTAGCGCCCCCTTGCAGTCCCCCCCTGGTCCCCTGGGATTTCAATGGAGCGCCCATTGTAGTCCCCTGGTTTGCATTTCAATTAGCGCCCCTTGCAGTCCCCTTGGTCTGGATTTCAATTAGCGCCCATTGCAGTCCCGCTGGCCTGTTTCAATTAGTGCCCATTGCAGTCCCCTGGTCTGGATTTCAATTAGCTCCCATTGTAGTCCCTGGTCTGGATTTCATAAGCGTCCATTGCAGTCCTGCTGGCTGGATTTCAATTATCTCCCATTGCCAGTCCCCTGGTCTGGATTTCAATTAGCGCCCATTGCAGTCCCCTGGTCCTGGATTTCAATTTGCAGTCCCCTGTTCTGGATTTCAATAGCGCCCATTGCAGTCCCTGGTCTGGATTTCAATTAGCGCCATTTTAGTCCTCATGGTTTGTTGATTTCAATTAGCGCCCAGTGCATTCCCCGTGGTCTGGATTTCAATTAGCGCCCATTGCAGTCCCGCTGGTCTGGATTTCAATTAGTGCCCATTGCAGTCCCGCTGGTCTGGATTTCAATTAGCTCCCATTGTAGTCCCCTGGTCTGGATTTCAATAAGCGTCCATTGCAGTCCTGCTGGTCTGGATTTCAATTAGCATCCCATGCAGTCCATTGGGCTGGATTTCAATTAGCACCCATTGCAGTCCCCGGGTCTGGATTTATTAGCGCCCATTGCAGTCCCTCTGGTCATGGATTTCATTAGCGCCCATTGCAGTCCCCTGGTCTGGATTTCAATTAGCGCCCATTGCATTCCTGCTGGTCTGGATTTCAATAAGGGTCCATTGTAATCCCCTGGTCTGGATTTCAATTAGCGTCCATTGTAATCCCCTGGTCTGGATTTCAATTAGCGTCCATTGTAATCCCCTGGTCTGGATTTCAATTAGCACCCATTTCAGTCCCCTGGCTATTTCATTAGCGCCCATTGTAGCCCCAGTTTGGATTTCAATTAGCGCCCATTGCAGTCCCCTGGTCTGGATTTCAATTAGCGCCCATTGCAGTCCCGCTGGTCTGGATTTCAATTAGTGCCCATTGCAGTCCCGCTGGTCTGGATTTCAATTAGCACCCTTTGTAGTCCCCTGGTCTGGATTTCAATAACCGCCAGTGCAGCCTGCTGGTCTGTATTTCAATTAGCACCCATGGCAGCCATTGGGCTGGATTGCAATTAGCCACCCGTGCAGTCCCCTGTCTGGATTTCAATAGCACCCATTGCAGTCCGCTGGTCTTGGATTTCAATTAGCGCCCATTGCGTCCCCTGGCCTGGATTTCCACTGTAGCGCCCGGCATTCAATTAGCGTCCATTGTAATCCCCTGGTCTGGATTTCAATTAGCACCCTTTGCAGTCCCCTGGTCTGGATTTCAATTAGCACCCTTTGTAGTCCCCTGGTCTGGATTTCAATTAGCGCCCATTGCAGTCCCTTGGTCTGGATTTCAATTAGCACCCTTTGTAGTCCCCTGGTCTGGATTTCAATTAGCACCCATTGTAGTCCCCTGGTCTGGATTTCAATTAGCACCCATTGCAGTCCCCTGGTCTGGATTTCAATAGCCCTTTGCAGTCCCCTGGTGGATTTCAATTAGCACCCATTGCGTCCCCTGGTCTGGATTTCAATTAGCACCCATTGCAGTCCCCTGGTCTGGATTTCAATTAGCGCCATTGCAGTCCCCTGGTCTGGATTTCAAATAGCACCTTTGTAGTCCCTGGTCTGGATTTCAATTAGCCCATTGTCGTCCCCTGGTCTGGATTTCAATTAGCACCCTTTGCAGTCCCCTGGTCTGGATTTCAATTAGCGCCCATTGCAGTCCTGCTGGTCTGGATTTCAATTAGCACCCATTTCAGTCCCCTGGTCTGGATTTCAATTAGCGCCCATTGTAGTCCCCTGGTCTGGATTTCAAATTAGCAACCATTGCAGTCCCTGGTCTGGATTTCAATTAGCGCCCATTGCAGTCCGAATGCGCAGTGTGTATATTACCATACAGAGATTATAGAGAACTATGTAACCAGACAGTAGAGGGCCCAGTGTGTATATGTGTATGTAACTGTAGGGTATATATAACTATAGGGACATATGGAGCTTTGTAGGCAGGTTATACACTATCAGGGAGATTCAATAAAAGTTCTTATCGGTTAAAATGGTGCTAATTTTGCCCCAACCAATCAGATCTTAATTAACATTTGAAAGCTAACATCTGATTGGATGGGGCAAAATTAGTGCCATTTTTAACGATTAGAACTTTTATTGAATAACCCTGTATATATTAAAACCTTATTTCAGAAGACGAGAGACGTTATTCCCATGGTTCCTCACCTCCTTGTGGATAGAGTTTATCATATTCATTGGAGCATTGTTTCAGACATTCTTCCTCAGTGGTAAATTTATTCCTGCTCTCCCCAGTCTCAGCCTGTAGAAAGGGTTGGCACTTCCCCTGCGTCACATCATACGACCACCTGAGTGCTTTTCTCTGTTCGCTCTGCAGCTCCACGGGGTCGTAACATCCGTTCGGAATGTCCATAGAGGAACCGTTAGAAAGATGGGAAACAGACAGGACATTGCCATCTAGTGGAGATTAGTGGGTGATTAGTAATAAATGGTACCACGGTGCTTTAAAGGAGAAGTTTAGAGTAAATATACAAAAACTGATATGATGTACAGAAGGTTCCATGGATTGTCCGAACTTTCTGTCCCAGTTACTTTTCATTGGAACTTTCAGGAGGATGCACCGAGCGCCGCTATCGGCAACCCGGTGCAAACAGCCCGGCGATGTTATATGCCGATAGCGGCGCTCGGAACATCGCTACCTGGCGATTTTCTATTCCGGCATTTTTAACGCCAGCTATTAGCTGGCGTTGAAAGTGCCGCAATAAAATGCCGATTTCGGCATATAACATCGCTTGCGGCAGCTGCGCTGTTAACTTTCGCGTTAGCCACACAGCCGCCGCAAGGAAGGAGTTAAAGTCACACTAACCGATATAACATCGATATAACATCGGTTAGCGTGACTTAAACTCCAAATCAGGAGCGATGTGCCCGTTGGTGCATCGCCCTGTTTTTGTTTTAAAATAAACTTTATATTTACTAGTTAAAGTCCAGGAGGCGCTGCAGTTATCGACATGGCGTCTCGGTGCTCCAATCAGATACTTAGTGCAGAAAGGGAAGTAAGACTGGAAAATTTTCTGTAGTGAAAGATTTCCTTGATATTAAAGGGCAAGTCCAGCCCCAAAATGAAAACTTACATACAGGTAAATCACCCCCCAAACCCTAAACTGTAATAGTTTGAAATGTGAAAGGTGTAAGTCTAACCTGAAATGCCTCACAATGTCCTGTTGCCCCTGTTTCTACTTCCTGGTTCTTCCAGTTAGTAACTGTCAGTTATGGATTTGACAGTTGACATCACAGCCAATGACTGAATGTTAATCCCCTGTCTGCCTCTTCTGAGCATGCCCAGGCTCAGTACAGGCTCAGTACAGGTCACTAAATTGCTCAGTTTCCATGAGGCATCCAGAAGCATAGCAGGCATACAGTAATGAATTCATAAGACAAACTATGATATATCAACATATTTTAAAGAGGCCATTCTTTCTAAAAGATGTTCTTATGAGGGTGGAGTTGTCCTTTAAACAGGTGTATCTTCAGTTAGGATTCGGGAATCACAGAGTAAAGCAAGTGATACATCATTTTTATTGGCCCTTTCTGACCTTCAAGTCAGGGATTTTTTTTTTCTTTAAGGAATGTCGAAAGGTGAAACACTGTATTTAGGGCCATATTTACCGCGGGATAGTTAACTTATGATTGCGGTCTACGAACGTTCGATGGTAGAATACCGTGCAGTAGTAAACTACCTCAATGGTATTCTATTAGGATCGAAAATCTACAATCTAGTTATCATAGATTTACTATCGGTACCGTAAATTTATGATTGTTAATCGTTAATGTCTGATCGGTTTAACAATCTTTTTTTTACAATCGCCAGAAAATAACGTTCGGTGTTCTACGATACTGATCATTATATTATGATATTGATCGCCATCGTAAATCTACGGTGCCAACATCGTAGATTAACGATCGTAATTTTACAACAACCGAATGGTTCCTTCAATTTTTAAAGGAGCCGCGTGGTCATCGTAGAATAACGATCGTTATTCTACGATATCGGCACCGTAGAATTACAATAGCCATATTGTAGCATTACGATAGCGATATTGTAGCATTACGATTCATATCGTAAAATAATGATTGGTATCGTTGAACACAATTGTTATTTTACGGCGATCGTAAAAAAAACATAACGATGTTTGATAAATATGGCCCATAGATTCGATAATTAAATTTGACCTTGCCTTGTAATTAGCCACTTACAGGCACTAGATGGCGCTCTCCATTCACTATAATCTTAAATTGTCATGATACAGGAAGATGCAGGGACCTTATTCTACCAATGGAGATGATATTCAATTGGGATCTAGTTCAGAAAAGTCAGAAAACAGTAGCCACATGGGTAGGTCATGATGTACAAACCTGATTGGTGGACACATCTCTCCATAAAAGTGCAGAGAATAAGTCTGTGGCCCCTGGATTTAAAGGGTCTATAAACTTCATTTCTCTGGTAGGTAGGGGAGGCTGTTTCCTACCTCTCCGCCCAAAGTACTCTTCATTTTAAAACAATTGATTTTGCCTTTCCCTTTAAGGAGGAGAGGAAGCAGCCTCCAGTCATGTGCCAAAAGACACGGAAATAATAAAATATATTTTATACAATTTGGAATAAAAATTAATCAAAGTGCTTGGCAAAAAAAGAACGCAGGACAACACTTTCTTTCTTAATACTTAAGTACTTAAATAAGTAAGTAGGTGGTTACTTAATTAAATAAGTATTTTGGGGGATTTCTTCTTAAATAGCCAAATCATTTTATAGAAAGTCCAGAAGGTGTTGATTTTAACAATGTGTTACTAGTTGACCGTTAGTATTTAATGAAAGGGTAAATAGCCTGTTACTCCATGGCTTATAAAGGACTACATGTCCAGCATGCTCCCAGGGGTGTGGTTATAAGAGTCACTGTTATATTGTAACAAAACTGCACAAAGTGATATTTGTTTCTCTCTGGGAAAGACGCCTGGGCCTAGAATTAGACATTAAATAATATAGTGGGAGTGCAGGGGGCGAGAGGGACGGCACTCAGGAATAAATGGGGCGAGAGGGACGGCACTCAGGAATAAATGGGGCGAGAGGGACGGCACTCAGGAATAAATGGGGCGAGAGGGATGGCACCAGGAATAATTGGGGCGAGACGGGAGGCACTCATAAATGGCAGGATGTACTATAATAAGTGGGGGTGGCGAGAGGGATGGCACTCAGGAATGGGGCGAGGAGTATTAGATAATGGGGCGAGAGGGATGGCACTAGGAATAAATGGGTGAGAGGGACGGCACTGATGGAATAAATGGGGCGAGCGGACGCACTCGGAATATGGGGCGAAGGGCCGGCACTGAGGAATCAAATGGGGCAGAAGGTATGGCACTGAGGAATAAGTGGGGGTGAGAGGGATGGCGAGCGATGAATAAATGGTGGCGAGAGGCGGCACTCAGAATAAATGGGGGCGGAGGGACCACTCAGGAATAATGGTGCGAGAGGGAACGGCCTCAGAATAAGTGGTCGATAGGGTGGCACTCGGAATAGAATGGGGCGAGGCGGTAGGCACTCTCAGGAATAATGGGCGAGAGGACGGCACTCAGGAATATGGGGCGAGATGGACGGACTCAGGAATAAATGGGCGAGAGGGACGGCACTCAGGAATAATGGGGCGAGAGGGACGGCACTCGGAATAATGGGTGAGAGGACGGCACTCAGAATATTGGGGTGGGGCGAGAGTGGAATTGCCTCAGGATAAGTGGGGCGAGAGGGATGGCACTCAGGAATAAATGGGGCGAGAGGGATGGCACTCAGGAATAAGTGGGGCGAGAGGGATGGCACTGAGGAATAATGGGGCGAGAGGGATGGCACTGAGGAATAAGTGGGGCGAGAGGGATGGCACTGAGGAATAAATGGGGCGAGAAGGACGCACTGAGGAATAAATGGGGCGAGAGGGCTGGCACTCAGAATAGTGGGGCGATAGGGATGGCACTCAGGAATAAATGGGGTGAGAGGGACGGCACTGAGGAATAAATGGGGCGAGAGGGATGGCACTGAGGAATAAATGGGGCGAGAGGGATGGCACTGAGGATAAATGGGGGAGAGGGCGGCACTCAGGATAAATGGGGCGAGAGGGGACGGCACGGGGAATAATGGGCGAGAGGATGGCACTGATGAATAAGTGGGGTGAGAGGGATGGCACTGAGGATAATGAAGGTGGTGAGAGGGATGGGCATGAGAATAATGGACGAAGGGATGTCACCCTCAGAATAAATGGGGCGAGAGGGATGGGCACCCAGGAATAAATGGGGCGAGAGGATG
This sequence comes from Hymenochirus boettgeri, assembly GCA_019447015.1. Classification (NCBI taxonomy): domain Eukaryota; kingdom Metazoa; phylum Chordata; class Amphibia; order Anura; family Pipidae; genus Hymenochirus; species Hymenochirus boettgeri. The sequence continues at coordinate 207,733 of JAACNH010000287.1, read as the reverse complement.
GCCATCATGATAAAGATGGGCGAGAGGATGGCACTCAGTAATAAATGGGGCGTAGAGGACGCCTCCAGGAATAATTGGGGCGAGAGGTGCACTCTCAGGATATAGTGGGGGGCGAGAGGTACGCACTCAGGATAAATGGGGTGAGAGGGACGCACTGAGGTAATAAACTGTGGCGAAGGGTGGCACTGAGGAATAAATGGGGCGAGAGGGACGGCCCTGTGGGAATAATGGGGCGAGAGGGATGGCACTGAGGAATACAATGGGGGGCTGATGGACGCCTGTAGGAATAAATGGGGCGAGAGGGAGACACATCTCTCCATAAAAGTGCAGAGAATAAGTCTGTGGCCCCTGGCCTTAAAGGGTCTATAAACCCATATTCTAAACTTCATTTCTCTGGTAGGTAGGGGAGGCTGTTTCCTACCTCTCCGCCCAAAGTACTTTTCATTTTAAAACAATTGATTTTGCCTTTCCCTTTAAGGAGGAGAGGAAGCAGCCTCCAGTCATGTGCCAAAAGACACGGAAATATTAAAATATATTTTAAACAATTTGGAATAAAAAATAATCCAAGTGCTTGGCAAAAAAAGAACGCAGGACAACACTTTCTACAACACTTTTTAATACTTAAGTACTTAAATAAGTAAGTAGGTGGTTATTTTGTATTTTGGGGGATTTCTTCTTAAATAGCCAAATCATTTTATAGAAAGTCCAGAAGGTGTTGATTTTAACAGTATAAGGACAAGGCCACAGTGCAACGCAAACACAACCGCACGCGATTTCATGTGCGATTTTTTTGTGTTTGCGCTTGCGATTTCTTCAATAAGTATAGGAAAACGCATGCGATTGCGATTAAAAATGCAGAACGCAAAACGCAATCACAACGCACTGAAAAACGCGTGTTTTTTTACGTTGCCGCGTTTTCAATGATTTTTAAAAAACGCAATCGCAATTGCAAGCGCAAACGCAAAAAAAACGCAGCAGTGTGGCCCAGCCCTTAGTGTTTAATGAAAGGGTAAATAGCCTGTTACTCCATGGCTTATAAAGGACTACATGTCCAGCATGCTCCCAGGGGTGTGGTTATAAGAATCACTGTTATATTGTAACAAAACTGCACAAAGTGATATTTGTTTCTCTCTGGGAAAGACGCCTGGGCCTAGAATTAGACATTAAATAATATAGTGGGAGTGCAGGGGGCGAGAGGGACGGCACTCAGGAATAAATGGGGCGAGAGGGACGGCACTCAGGAATAAATGGGGGCGAGAGGGACGGCACTCAGGAATAAATGGGGCGAGAGGGACGGCACTCAGGAATAAATGGGGCGAGAGGGACGCTAGGGCGTAGCCTCTTCTCCTATATACCACCTGATCACACACTGTACGGGCTTTGTCTCCTGTATTCCTTATCACAGGGACACTGCGGCGTCTGTCCTCCTGTATACCTGATCAAGCACACTGTCAGCTCTGTCCTCCTATACTACCTGATCACAACACTGCGCTACTGGGTGGCTCCTATCTACCTGATCACACACTGCTCTGCTGCTCTGTCCCGTCCTGTTATACCTGATCCACCACACTGCGCTCTGTCTCCTTATACCGATCACACACAGTGCGCTTCTGTCTCCTATATACCTGATCACACACGGCGCTCTGTCTCCATATACCTGATCCGCCACGCGCTCGTCTCCTGTATACCTGATCACACACTAAGTTCGTACTCTGTCTCCTGTATACCTGATCACACACTGCAGCTCTGTCTCCCTATATACCTGATCACACACGGCGCTCTGATCTCCTGTCATACCTGATCACACACTACGCGCTCTGCCCTGTATCCCTGATCACGGGACCCCCGCGCACTGTCCCTCCGTATACGGATCGTCCTACAGGGCGGGGGGGGTGCAACTCTGGCTCCTGTCTACATGATCAACCTCTGTGCGCTCTGCTCTCCCTGTATACCTGAATCACACAACTCGCTCTTGTCTCCTGTATCTCTGATCACACACTGTGCTCGCTGTCCTCCTGTATACCTGATCACACAACAACAACCGCACTGCGCACTTGTCTCCTTTATACCTGATCCAGGGCTCTAGCGCTCTGGAGGGGGGGGGGGGGGGTGAAGATCTCCTGTACTACCTGACACACACTAGGGCACGGAAGGAGCGCTCTTTCTCCTATAACCTGATCCACACACATGGGGGGGGCTGGGGGGGGGGCCTGGCGCTCTGGGTCTCTTTATACCTGATCACGCACTGGCGCGGTCTGTTCTCCTATTAACTGATCACAACACTGGTCTCTCTGTCTACGAAACTATATGGCCATGAGATCGACAAACACGGGGGCGCTACATGGGTCTTGTCTCTAGGTATAACGTGCATCGGACCAAGCGGATAGACATAAAACCAAAACACACAATGGATACAACATACATCGATAAGCGGGGGGTTCAGCATGGAACAGAAATGCGAGGGATGAACAAACGGAAGTAAGATCCGACAAGAATATAACAATCGGGACGCAATGATCATACAAGGGGAAAAGGAGGAAAAAAAAAGAGAAAAGGGGGCAAAAAGAAGCGGATCGCTGCTGGTCTACCTGTATAAACCTGATCACACACTAAGGGGGGAAAAAAAAACAGAAAAAAAAAAAAGACACTACTGTCTCAGCGGGGGTGTATACATAGACAAAGGGGTGACAAGGATCACGGCGAAAAAAGAGAGGAGCAGACTGGAAAACCTCTGTACCCCTATATAAGACGCATAATCACACACTGCACTGCTGTGTCTCCTGAGCTGTGTTACGACACGCGCGCCAGTGCAAACACCACTATCGTGCCAATGAATCCAAACCAAGGCGGCGCTCTGTCACAGGGTGACAGCAAATGTATACCTGATTCACACACGAAAGGCACACGCTGTGCAAGGGTCGGCTGGTGGTGGGGGTCGGTTTACCGGAGGGGGGACAAAGACAAAAAAGAAATGCGGTGTCGGTCTGGTCTCCTATATCTATCACGCAACACTGTCTCATCTGTCCTCCTAATAACCAGGATACACACTGCGCTCTGTCCTCACTATAATACCTGGATCAACATCACACACACGGCGCTCTGTCTCCTTAATACCGATCCCCACCCTACGCTCTGTCTCCTGTATCTGGTGTTACAACGACACTGCGCTCATGTCCCCCTATATACCTGATCACGACACTGCTCTCTGTCTCCTGTATACCTGATCACCAACGAAAAAACGCTCTGTCTCCTGTGGATAACCTGACACAACACTGCGCCTTAATCTCCTGTATACCTGTATACAGAAAGCGAGGGCGAAAAGAAAACTAAAGGGGAGGAACTCTGTCTCCTTTATACCTATCACACGAGGGGGCTGCCTCGTGTCTCCTGTATAAGTAACCTATTACCATGATCACACACTGCGCTGGGGCCTGTCTCCTTATACCTGATCAGAACCACTGGGGCGCTCAATTCTCCTGTATCCGAGTAAAACAAAAACACACTTCGCGTCTGTCGTCCTCTATACCTGATCACAGGGGGGACGACTGGGGGCGCGTCATCTACCTATCAAATACCTGATCACACACTCGCTCCTGTCTCCTTATACCTGAATTCCGGAACACTGCGCAGCTTCTCCTATGATACCTTATCACAAACACTTGGTGGGGGGGCGCTCAAATCTGTCTCTGTATACCTGATCACCCAAACAGCTACTTACGCTCTGTCTCGCCTTTCTGTTAGTGCGACACTGCGCTCTGTCCCCTGGTATACCTGAGGCACACCTGCGCTCTGTCTCCTGTATACCTGATCCACAACACAACTGCGCTCCAGTGATCTCCTGTAATACCAACCTGATCACGGACACTTGGCGCTCGGGGGGGACATGTCTCCTGTATACCTGATCACAAAAATACAAAAAACTGCGCTCCTTCCTCCTGTCTACCCGGATCACACACTACGCCTGTCTCCTGTATACACTGATCACATACTAACTACGCCTCCTGTCATCTGTATACCTGATCACACACTGCGCTCAAAACTGGATCTCCTGATACCTGATCACACACTACGCTCTGTCGCCGGGTAATCTGTTACACACTGCGCTCTGTCCCCTTTACCTGATCAGGGGGGGGAACTAACACTGCGCTCTGTCCTCCTGTCCTGATCACAAACACTACGCTCTGTCTCTACCGGTCAGGTGGGACCTGATCAACAACAGGTCTAGCTCTCTGTCTCCTGTATACTGAATGGGGGGGGGCACAACCACTGGCGCTCTGTCTCCTGTAATACCTGATCACACACTAAATAAACGCTTCTGTCTGTCTCCTGTATCTGTTACACACTGGCTCTGGTCCCCTATATACCGTGAATCACACACTTGCACTCTGTCTCTGTATCCTTTCACACACTACGCTCTGCTGTCAAAAATCCTTTATCTGGTTAACAAACAACACTTGCGCTTGTCCTCCTATATACCGTCACACCTGGGCGCTCTGTCTCCTTAGTACCTGACACACCTGCGCTCTGTCTCCAGTTTCGTCCATATCAACAGCACTGGGGCGCCTCTGGTCTCCTGTATACCTGAATCACAACGTAACAGGGGACGCTCGGTGGGTCTCCTTGTATGACCTTATACACAACAAAAACTAGGAGACGGTCGTGTCTTCTTCCTGTACATACCTAGAAAAAAAAAATTCACAACACTACTCTTCTGTCTCCTGGTAGGGGTGGGACCATGATACGGACACTGCAGACTGCGGGTGGCTCTGTCTCTGTTACAGACACTGCGCGGGGGGTCTGTCCTCCTATATAAACCTGATCACGCGGGGGAGGGGGAAAAAAAAAAAAAAGGGGGGGGGGGGGGGGGGAGAAAAAAGGGGTCAAAAAATCGAGCACTGCGCTCTGTCAAATAAACCTTTCTATGCGTCCTGACAACACACGGGAGGGGGCACTGTGCGCTCTATCATTACACTCAACTGGCTCAATGATCACAGGGGGGAAAAAACAGGCTGGGGTCGCTCTGGTCTCTTGCTAAGTTAACCCTGATTCAACGACAGCTAGCGCTCGGGTCTGCTTTATACCCTGCTCACACCAACTGTCGCTCTGGTCCTTCTTATCTGGTTACACAACACTGCTACGCGGTCTCATGATTCCTATTATAAGGATAACTGATCACAAAAAACAAAAGCGTGGGAGGCGTCATTGTCTCGGTAGGCGGGGGGGTACCATTATCACGGAAAAAGGACAAGGGCGCAGGGGGGGCACTGCGGCTCCATTGTTCTCCTGTATAGCCTGACACAGCACTGCGCTCTGAGGGGGGGTCCGCCCCCCCCCCTCCTGTAGGTACCTTTATCACAGACACATGCGACGGCTCTGTCTCCTGTATACCTGATCACACACTACTAGCTACGAATCTCTGTGCATCCTTATCCTGATCACGGACATAACGCTCTGTCTCCTGTATACCTGATCACGGAGGGGACCCTGACTCTTTTTCTGTGGCTTTGTGGGGCGGATGGGTTAACAGGGCAACACTGCTCTCTGTCTCCTATATACCCTTATGGGACAACACACGGTGGAACACTGGTAGGTGACCTCTTGTCTCCTGTAGTACCGTGAGTCCCCACTGTGGCGCATAGTGTCCTGCTGTAGTGTACCTGATCAACACACTGCGGCTCTGTCTTTGTATCTGGTTAACCACACTGCGCTCTGTCCTCCATCTACCTGATCAAAAGCACACTCGTCCTGGAGTCTCCTGTATACCTGATCAAACACAACACTTGCCTCCTTTTCTGGCCTTAAAAAAAAGTGCAGGCGGGGGACAGATGATCACGAAGGGGAAGGAAACACTGGCGCTCTGTCTCCTGTATCTGGTGTTCTACTGCTCTCCTGTCTCTGTATACCTGGATCACACACTGTGCGAAAATGTCTCCTGTATCTGGGTTACACAACTGCGCTCTGATCCCTATAATCCCTTAAATCACAGCACACACACTGGCTCGTTGTCTCCTATATACCTGAATCCCCACGCTAACCTCGTGTCTCCTGTAACTGATCCACACTGCTCTCTCGTCTTCTGTATCAAATGGTTACAGAAGGCCTGGGCTCTCTGTCTCCTAATAAGGTGACCGTGTATCACAAAAGGGAAAGACCCCTGGGGGGGGGGGGGGCGCTCTGTCCATCCCTGTATCGCTAAATACAGGGAGTCGGGCTGGCAGGGGGGATCAAGACGGGACCGGGAAAGACGATTGCGCTATCAAAAGGTATTCCGGTCGAGAGAAAAGGACTGATATACCTGATCCACACTGGCGCTCTGTCTCCTGTATCTGGTTACTAACGTGGGCTCTCTTTCTCCTGTATACCTGCTCACATGGGCACGCCACAAGCCTCACAACACTGTGCTCTGTGCTCCTGTAGGCGGTTACAGAGCCGCAGTGTGTGATCAGGTATACAGGAGACAGGCGTCAGTGCTGTATCAGTACTGAGCAGGAGACAGAGCGCAGTGTGTAAGGTGAGATGCAGTTAACCATATAGAGACACCAGAGCGCAGTGTGTGATCAGTATCAGGAAGACAGGAGCGCAGTGTGTGATCAGGTTATAGAGAGACAGAGCGCAGTTTGTAACCATCAGGAGACCAGAGCAGTGGCATTTAGTACAAAGACAGCGTGTGTGATCAGTATACAGGAGACAGCGTAGTGTGTGATCAGGTTATAGCATAAGACAGAGAGTCGAGGTTTGAACAGGATATAGTGAGACAGAGCGCAGTGTGTGTCAACCGATACATGAGACAAGCGACGTTTGTGATCAGTTCTATAAGGAGAGAGCAGTATGTGAACAGGTATAAGGAGACAGAGCGCAGTGGTGCTGATCAGTATCAGAACAGGTAGATGTGTCAGTATAGACAGGCAGTGTGTGAATCAGGTATACGGTACAGAGCGCCTTGTGTATCAGTATAATGCATACGATCTCTGTCTCCTATATACCTGATCACACACTGCGCTCTGTCTCCTGTATACCTGATCACACACTGCGCTCTGTCTCCTGTATACCTGATCACACACTGCGCTCTGTCTCCTGTATCTGGTTACATACTGCTCTCTGTCTCCTGTATACCTGCTCACACACTGTGCTCTGTCTCCTGTATCAGGTTACACTGCACACTGTCTCCTATATACCTGATCACACACTGCGCTCTGTCCCCTGTGTCAGGTCACATACTGCGCTCTGTCTCAGGTCACACACTGCTCTCTGTCTTCTATACTTGATCAAACACTGCACTCTGTCTTCTATACTTGATCACACACTGCGCTCTGTCTCCTATATAACTGATCATACACTGCGCCCTGTCTCCTATATCTGGTTATATACTGCGCTCTGTCTCCTTTATACCGTATCACACACTGCGCTCTGTCTCCTGTATCAGGTTACATACTGCGCTCTGTCTCCTATATACCTGATCACAGACTGCCCCCTGTCTCCTGTAACCGATCACACACTGCTCTCTGTCTTCTATATACCTGATCACACACTGCGCTCTGTCTCCTGTATACCTGATCACACACTACGCTCTGTCTCCTGTATACCTGATCACACACTGCGCTCTGTCTCCTGTATCTGGTTACACACTGCGCTCTGTCTCCTGTATCTGGTTACACACTGCGCTCTGTCTCCTGTATACCTGATCACACACT
>JAACNH010000287.1:179554-199865 GCA_019447015.1 Hymenochirus boettgeri | reverse complement strand
GCTCTGTCCCTGTATCCGGTCACACACTGCAGTTTCTTCCCTGTACCTGTCCACTGTACCTGGTCACACACTGCAGTTTCTCCCCTGTACCCGGTCACACACTGCAGTTTCTTCCCTGTGACAATTATATAATTTGAAGAACGCACTCCTGTAGACCTTGCTCTTTCTTTATATATTTATTAGTGACATGCGTGCACAACGTTTCGGGGTGTGTCCCCCTTCCTCAGGTGCCCTGTACCCGGTCACACACTGCAGTTTCTTCCCTGTACCTGGTCACACACTGCGGTTTCTCCCCTGTACCTGATCACACACTGCGCGCTGTCCCCTGTACCTGGTCACACACTGCGCTCTGTCCCCTGTACCTGTCACACACTGCGCTCTGTCTCCTGTACCTGGTCACATATTGTGCTCTGTCCATTGTAGCTGGTCACACACTGCGCTCTCTCCCCTGTACCTGGTCACACACTGCACTCTGTCTCCGGTATACCTGATCACACACTGCGCTCTGTCTCTTATATACCTGATCACACACTGCGCTTTGTCTCTTATATACCTGATCACACACTGCGCTTTGTCTCCTGTATGCCTGATCACACACTGCGCTTTGTCTCCTGTATCTGGTTACATACTGCTCTCTGTCTCCTGTATACCTGATCACACACTGCGCTCTGTCCCCTGTACCTAGTCACACACTGCGCTCTGTCTCCGGTATACCTGATCACACACTGTGCTCTGTCTCCTGTATACTTGATCACGCATTGCGCTCTGTCTCCTGTATACCTGATCACACACTGCGCTCTGTTTCCTGTATACCTGATCACACACTGCGCTCTGTCTCTTATATACCTGATCACACACTGCGCTTTGTCTCCTGTATGCCTGATCACACACTGCGCTCTGTCTCCTGTATACCTGATCACACACTGCACTCTGTTTCCTGTATACCTGATCACACACTGTGCTCTGTCTCCTGTATACTTGATCACGCATTGCTCTCTGTATCCTGTATACCTGAATACACACTGCGCTCTGTCCCCTATACCCGGTCACACACTTCGGTTTCTCCTCTCTACCCGGTCACACACTGCCCTATGTACCCGGTCACACACTGCTCCATCCTCTGTACCCGGTCAAACACTGTCCCTGTGTAACTGGGGCCACACGGCGGGGTTTCTCCCCTGTACCTGATCACACACTGCGCGATTGTCCCCTGTACCTGGTCACACACTGCGCTCTGTCCCCCATGTGTACCTGGTCACACACTGCGCTCTTGTCCCCTGTACCTAGTCACACACTGCGCTCTGTCCTCTTAATTACCTGATCACACACTGCGTCGTCTCGGTAACTGATCACACACTGCGATCTGTCTCCGGTTATACCTGATCACAAACCTGCGCTCTGTCTCTGTATACTGATTCACGCATTGCGCTTGTCTCCTGTTATACTTGATCACACCATGAGCTCTGTTTCTGATAACCTGATCACAACCACTGCGCTCTGTCTTTATATACCGATCACACACTGGCTTTGTCTCTTATAGACCTGTAACACACTGCGCTTTGTCTCCTTGTATGCCTGATCACACACTGCGCTTTTGTCTTTCCTGTATACCTGATCAAACCACTGCGCTCTGTCCACTGTACCGAGTCAACACTGCCGCTCTGGGTCTCCGGTATACTGATAACACACTGCGCTCTGTCTCCGGTTTACCTGATTCACACAACTAATGCGCTTGTCTCTTATATACCGATCACACACTGCGCTTGTATCTATATACCTGATCACAACACTGCGCTTTGTCTCTGTATGCTGATACAACTGCGCTTTTGTCTCCTGTATCTGGTTACATACTGCTCTTGTCTTCATGATAACATGATCACACACTGCGCTCTTGTCCCCTGTACCTAGTCACAACAATGCGCTCTGTCTCGGGTATACTGATCACACACTGTGCTCTGTCTCCTGTCTACTGATCACGCATCTGCGCTCTGTCTCCGGTTATACCTGATCACAAACTGCGCTCTATGTTTCCTGTATAACTGATCACACACTGAAGCTTTGGTTTTATAACCTGATCCACACCACTGCGCTTTGTATCTGTATGCCTGATCACCCACTGGCATTTTGTCTCATGTATACATGATCACACCACTGCAATTGATTCCGGTATACCTGTATCACACACGGTGCTCTGTCTCCTGTATACTTGATTCACGCATTGCTCTCTGTATCCTGTATACCTGAATAAACAGCCTCTTGTCCCCGTATACCCCGGTACACACTTGGTTCTCCTCTTAACCCGGTCACACCACTGCCCTATTGTACCGGCACACCACTGCTCCATCCTCTGTACCCGGTCAAACACTGCGCTCTGTCCCTGTATCCGGTCACACACTGACAGTTTTTCCCCTGTACATGTCCACTGTACCTGGTAACCCCCTGCAGTTTCTCCCCTGTACCCGGCCACCACTGCAGTTTCTTCCCTCGGACAATTATATATTTGGAGAAGAACGCATCCTGTAGACATTGTATTCTGTATATATTTATTTAGTGACTATTTGTGTGCACAACGTCTTCGGGGTGTGTCCCCTTCATCAGGTGCCCTGTACCCGGGTCACACACTGCAGTTTCTTCCCTGTACCTGGCACACACGCGGTTTCTCCCCCTGCTGTAACCTGATAACACACGCGACGCTTGTCCACTGTACCTGGCACCACTGCGCTCCTGTCCCCTGTACCGGTCACCCCACGCGCTCTGTCCCCTGTACCTGTCACCACTGCGCTATGTCTCCGGTTAACCTGGTCCACATATGTGCTCTGTCAATTGGAGCTGGTCACACATGCGCTCTCTCCCTGTACCTTGGTCAACACTGCACTCTGTTCCGTATACCTGATCACACCACTGGGCTTCGGTCTCTATATACCTGATCAAACACTGCGCTTGTCTCTTATATACTGATCACACACTGCGGATTTGTCTCTGTATGCCTGATCACACCACTTGCGCTTTGTCTAATTGTATACCTGATCACACACTGCGCTATGTCCCCTGTACCTAGGTCACACACTGCGTCTGTCTCCGGAGACTGATCACAAACACTGCGCTCTGTCTCCGGTATACCTGTCACACACTGCGCTCTGCTCTTCTCCCCCCAACCTGATCACACACTGCGCTTTGTCTCTTATATAACTGAAATCACCACATCGCTGTTGTATCACTGTATGCCTGATCACACACTCGCGCTTGTCTCCGGTATCTGGTGACATTTATGACTCCTGTCTCCGTATACCGTGATCCACTCTGCGCTCTGTCCCCTGTACATAGTTCACACACTCGCGCTCTGTCTCGGTATAACTGCATACCAACTGTGCTCTGTCTCCTGCTACTACTTTGATCTCACGCATTGCGCTCTGTCTACTGTATACTTCTGTCACAAACTGCGCTCTGGTTTCTGTCTTACCTGATCACACAATGCGCTCTTTTATCTTATTACCTGAGTCACACACACTGCAGCTTGTCTCCTGTATGCACTCCGATCACACACTGCGCTCTGTTCCTGTATACCTGAATCAACACCACTGCACTCTGTTTCCTGTATAACCGGATCACCACAACCGATGCTCTGTCTCCTGTATACTGATCAGCATTGCTCTCTGTATCCTGTATCTCTGACGCACACACTGCGCTCTGTCCCCCTATACCCGGCACCACACTTCGGTTTCTCCTCTCTACCACCGGTCACACCACTGCCCTATGTACTCCGGTCTCCACACCACGCTCCATCCTCTGCTAACCGGTCAAACGCTGCCTCTGTCCCTGTATCCCCTGGCTCACACCTGCAGTTTTTCACTGGACTGTCCACTGTACCCTGGTCACCCACTGCAGTTTATCCCCTTGTTACCCCCGGGGTCACACACTTGCACGTTTTTCCTTTATGTGACGAATTAAATAATTTGAAGAACCGCCCACTCCTGATAGACCGTGCTCTTTCTTTATATAATTTATTAGGGAATTGCGTGCACAACGTTTCGGGGTGTGTCCCCTTTCCTCATGGTTGCCCTGCTACCGGTCACACACTTGCAGTCTTCTTCCTGTACCTGGTAACACACTTGCTTGTTCGGTTTCTCCTGACTATCTACACATGCGCGCCTGTGCTCCCTGTACCTGGTACAACTGCCTCTGTCCCCTTGGACCTGGTACATCACTGCGCTATGTCCCCCTGTAACCGCCACAAACTGAGCCTATGTCCTCTGTACCTGGCTCACATTATTGTGCTCTTGTCATTGTAGCTGTCACACCACCCCCTTGCGCTCTCTCCTGTACCTGGTCACACACTGCACTAGGTACCCCTTTTCAGGTTCACACAATGAGCTATGTCCCCTGCTACCTGGTAACCCCCTGCCTCTTTGTCCCCTGTACCTTGGAAAAAACTGCGGTTTCTTCCCCACTGTAACATCGGTTCACACACTGCAGTTTCTGCCTCTATACCAGTCACACACTGCGCTTGTCCCCTGTACCTGGTACCAAATTGCGCTAGTCCTTTGGTTACCTGGCCAAACACATGCGGCCTCTGTCCCCTCCTGTCCCTGGTCACACCCAACTGCGTCTCTGTCTACTGTATTTTGGCTCAACACACTGCGCTTTCTGGCCCTGTACACCCGGTCCAACCACGCGCTCTGTCCCCTGCACCTGGTAAACATCTATGCCCCACCTGTTTCACCCGTACTGGTACACACTGCGCTCATGTCCCCCTGTATGGTCACACACTTTGCGCTATTCCCCTGGACCTGGTCACACACTGCCCGCTTTTGTCCCATGTACTCTGGCACCACCTCACTTGCGCTTCCTGTCCCCAGTACTGGTCACACACTGCGCTCTGTCCCCCTCTACCCGTCACACACACCTCCATGCCAGTATTCTTCCCTGTACCCGGTTCATACCACCTGCGATTCTGTTCCCTGTAACTGGTAACCACTCGCGTCTGTCCCCTGTAAACTCGAGTCCACACTGCGGCTCTGTCCCCTGTTACATGGCCACACAACACTGTTGCTCTGTCCCTACCAGGTCACACAATGAGCTCTGTCACCCTGTCCACCTGGTCACACCTGCTCCTCACCGTATCTGGATTAATCACACTGCTGGTTCGTCACTGTCACCGTATCACATATCCGGCAGTTTTGCCCTCTACCAGTCACACACTGCCGCTCTTCCCCCTCCTCCTCTCCCTGTACTTCTGGCATCCTCACTGCGCTCTGTCTATCTTGTACATGGCCACCCACATATTATGCGCTATGTTCCCCGTGACGTGTCGTCACCCACAATGCGCTATGGTCCCTCCTGTTTTTCACCTCTCGGTCCCCAACAACTTGAGCTTCTCCTTTTTTTTTTTTTTCTTTTTTTCTTCACCCCTCCTTTTCCCCCTCTGGGTCCATTGCTACCTGTCCACACATGCTTGCTTTCTGTCCCTGTTTACCCGGTTCACCCACTGCGCTCTGATCCCCTGTACCCGGTCCTCAACAAACTGAACTCGTACCCCTGTACATGGTCATTCACACTGCCGCGCTCTGTCCCCTTTTCGTACCTGTAATCATTCACTGCCGCTTCTCTGTCCCCTTGTACACATGGTCCCCACAGCAAACTGCGCTCTGTCCCCTGTAACTGTCACACACTGCCTCTTGTCCCAGTAATCCGGTCACTACACTGCGCTATGTCCCTGTACCCCGGTCAACACCACGGAGCATCTGTCCCCCTTATCCCCGGTCACACACTGCAGACCTATTCCGTACTTCCCGGTACATATCCCTACACCGCGCTCTGTACCCCTGTACCTTTTCCGGTAACACACGGCTCTGCTTTGTCACACCTGCTACTCTGGTTTGTTTTCACACAACGTGCGCCTACTGTCCCCTGTACACCGGTCCACCCACTCGCGATCTGTCCCCTGTACCCGGTTAACACACTCCCGACGCTTCTGTCCCCTCTACCCCGGCTTCACACCAATGCCATAGTATCCTTACCCTGTACCCCGGTAATACATCTGCGCACGCTCGTCCCCTTTGGACCCCCCCCGGTCACACACTGTTTCCTGTTTATTGTCCCCACTTGTTTACTCGGCTAACACACTGCGCTCTGTCCCGGACCTGGCCACCACAATGCTTCTTTTGCATCTGTCCATCTTTGTACCTGCGCACACACACCTTCTTGCGCTCCTGTCCCCTGTACCCACCCATGGCATTTAACACACTTGCGCTCGTCCCATTTGTACCTGGTCATTCACACCTCCGCGCTATGTCCCATTTCCTGTTACTCTGCGTCACACCTGAGACTCTGTGCGCCGTTTCACCTGTATCTGACATTCTTTCTCATATGTCAAAAATACTCTCCAATTGATCCCCTTGTATCTCAGGCTGGGTAACAATGCCAGACAGAGGCCCCAGCTCCACAATGATTGATTCACATTATGCAGAACCTCTTTTCTATTCCTGACAGCCACTGGACTATTGAACAGGAAAATTCCATCCCACAAATCACAGAACAAACCTGGTCCTGCACTGTAATTAGTCTATTTCCCTTATATTCTCTGACGGCAATAGTTCTGTCAATGTTTCAAAAGGTTTAAAGTGTCACACAACTACCCACTTACACACAACTTTACACCCACACATCCTGTCACAAACACACACAACTAACACCAACACAAACACTACCTGTCGACCACACACAAAATACAACACAATACAACAAACACACCATTGTGACACCTCACACACACACACGTTGGACATACACACAATAACCACACACACCATTGTGACACACACATACAATAACACACACAAATTACGACACAAACATTGTGACACACACACACACACATTGTGACACACACAATGACACACGCACATTGTGACAGAAATACACACATAGATAAACCCCCCACACAGGTGATAGTGTACAGACCGCACACACCAGTCACACAGACTCTCCTGTCAGCGCCTTCCAGCCCCACTGGCCCAGTTGTCCCAGTGTGAAGCAGGGAAGGGAGGACGTGCAGGGGAGAAGTGAGGGGGGAGACACTGGGGACAGAGGGACAGACACAGTGTGAGGAGAAGCAGAAAGTCCTGGGAGATTGATCAGCCTCAGGGAACCAACCAGGTGAGGAAGATAAGGGAGAAGAAACAGGCCATGGGGTTTCGGACACTGTGTCTTCTCATCCGATTGGGGTCTGATTATGGCACGGGTGGCCAAATGGGTGAAGAGAGGAAGAGGTAGGAGGGGGGATGAAAGGGCACCAGGACGCTCACCCACCAGGTACTTTACACCTCATTAACCCATTGCAATGTGGATTTACCATGTCTGTTTATAGACTGGGGCCCAATATCAGGTGAGGGTGTCATATGGCCTGGTACCCCACATTAACCTTTAGTGTGTGTTGTTCCAGGAATTGAGATTCTGGTTGTGACAGGACATGGACCTGTCCTGTGCAGTCCAATCAACCCACAGACATGGGAACATGACGGATCTTTGGGTACCAAAAGGGTCAGGGTAATGCAAGTGGCTTGGTCCATGGTCCATAATCCTGCTGTTGGAGATGTTGTTCTGTTAGCCAGTTGGTACCAGGATTGTTACGTTACAGGGCAATAGTTAAACAAGTGACGTGAAGGTGATTTCTCTATTGGCTGATGATGATTCATTCACAAGATTGTACCAGTTTGTGGACACAAGGATTCGGATGCTCTAAAAGTTTGAGCTATGGTCATATTATATCAGCCAAACACCCTCTTCACTGCCCTAATCCTCATGATTGTCGCTTCATCTTCAAATCATATGTTAACCCTATAGTTCCATGTAGCAGGATCAGTGTCTGATGGGGTAATCAAGTGTTATGATTATCTTTGTTTGTATTTCTATCAGTGTCTCCTATCGGGGCTAATTAGTGCTCCCAGGCTTTTCGGTACATCAGTGTCTTTATGGCGGCTAATCCACGTTTGTCTATGGGGTAATCAGTGTCTATGGCGGTGGCCGCGTACAATCAGTTGTTCTTATGGTTCCGGTATTAGCAGTGTCTATGGCTGGTCACTCAGTTTTTGTCTATGGGGTAATCACGTGTCTATGGCGTTACCTTCGTAACAGTTGTCTATGCGTGGTTAATCATGTGTCCATGGCCCGTGGTAATTAGTGCCTACATCGGGTGGATAGCAGTTTTTAGTCCTATTTGGGCCATGGTGAAAAACGCGTTGTTGCAATGACCAATAGTTGGTTTTATCCCCTCTAGATGGTTGTTATTCGGCTCGGTCCCCTGTGCTTTGTTCATGGTTTGAGGAGGCCCTTCCCGGTTTGTGTCTTGGGTTAGGACCAGATGGAGTCTTTACCAACTTCCGTTCCTTGGTATTTCTTTTTGTACTTTGTTTGAGAATTTCCACTGTAATAGATTCAGTGTTCAATTGGATGGACACTCTCACATTGACCGATAGAATTATGTGCCACATGGTGTAGCTTTTAATGTTTAACTCGAGGTTCCGAATCACCGGTAATGAACATTGCATTCGTGATTAATGAACTTTTTATACGAGGGGAGCTCGGTAGGGACTGGGTGATTGTCGTCTCCAATCCCAATCACTTCTGTTTTCCACATTATGGTGGTACCATATCCAACGATTACAAGCTCATGTGCACCCATGGCTGGCATTTATACTTACAGAACCTACGCCTCTGTAACCAACAGTTCCCTGTTGATAGTTACTGTATTTGGAATCCGTTGGATGCTACTAATGTTTCGATGAGCGTGGACATCCAGATATTATAAACCGATGATGAGGTAGATCCCTTTGAGAGTAGATAGGGTAGTACGTATACTGTTTTCGCTATGGGGCTGCGACGGTCTAAGACACCTACTTTGCTTATAAAGGATTCCTCGTAGTCCTAGGAAATTTTCTAGAGACGACCCAGTGAAGGATGTACCATAGGATTACGGAGTTCAGTGATCTTCTGGATACCAACGAATCTGGTTTACAGTGTCTCAATATTTGACGCGCCACAATATCTGTATCGCGTAGATGGTGACCACTTCCTTGCATGGTGGGATCGTTTTCGTCATGAATGTTTCACTCAACTCCCCCCCCTCCTCCCCCCCTTTCCCCTCTTTTTTTTTTTCCCCCGTTTTTCTCTTCCCCCCCCGCCCTTGGTGAAAGGTTTTGCATGTATTGGAGGGACTCCTGTTACCACCTCCCACCCCCCCCAGAGGAGAACACCAAACCCACTGAGAAAGAATTTGGGAATAAAGATCAAGATACATACACCTTACCCACTGGGGCACTCTAATAACAAAGGAACAGTACCCCCCGCTTATGTGACCTAAAAACCCAATAAACTAGACACTGTTGTAGTACCTCAGTGTGTGGACTGATTTTATATTACAATTTCATTCATCTGGCCTGTGTAACTTGTGTTTCAATTAATTGATTTTGTCAATCCTGAATTGCGCTGGTTCTAATTCGGGAGTATACCCAGTTTAGACCCCTCCTATCATTTATAACACTATGTTTCTGCTTTATCTTCAAAGAATATGCTGATGAAACTGTCTATTGAAATTCACTGTGTTGCATTGCAGCACCACCTTAGCAGATTGCTTCCCTCATCGCCACCCCATGCCCTCTTTACAGTCAGCACCACAATTGGAATCCACCGCGACCACATCTTCACATCCTCTGTGACCCCTACACAACCCACCTATCCCACCAAGACGGAACACCCATTCACCTACTTATCACCACCCCATAATCCCCCCAGACGGCAACTATCCTTCCATACCACCCTCACAAGTCTACCTATAATCCTCACCCCAGGAGGAACCCATTCCATACCATCATACCCTATAATCCTCACCAGAGGGAACCAATACATACCATCCTCCACCCATAATCCTCACCCAAGAAGAACCCCTTCCATACCAATCCTACCCTATTATCCTCAGCAGAGGAACCCATTCCTACCATCCTACCTATAATCATCACCAAACAAGGAACCCATTCCATAACACTACCCTATATCCCCATGAGAGGAACCAATTCCATACCACCCTACCTTACCTAAATCCCCACCAGAGGAACCCATTCCATACCATCCTACCCTATAATCCTCACCAGAGGAACCCATTCCATACCATCCTACCCTATAATCCTCACCAAAGGAACCCATTCCATACCATCCTACCCTATTATCCTCAGCAGAGGAACCCATTCCATACCATCCTACCCTATAATCCTCACCAAAGGAACCCATTCCATACCACCCTACCCTATAATCCCCATGAGAGGAACCCATTCCATACCACCCTACCTTACCCTATAATCCCCACCAGAGGAACCCATTCCATACCATCCTACCCTATAATTCTCACTAGAGGAACCCATTCCATACCATCCTACCCTATTATCCTCACCAGAGGAACCCATTCCAAACCCCCCTACCCTATAATCCCCACCAGAGGAGCCCATTCCATACCATCCTACCCTACCCTTTAATCCCCCCAGAGGAACCCATTCCATACCACCTACCCTATCCTATAATCCCCACCAGAGGAACCCATTCCATACCACCCTACCATACCCTATAATCCTCACCAGAGGAACCTATTCCATACCATCCTACCCTATGATCCTCACCAGAGGAACCTATTTGATACCATCCTACCCTATAATCCTCACCAGAGGAACCCATTCTATACTACCCGGCCCTACCCTATAATTCTCACCAGAGGAACCTATTCCATACCATCCTACCCTATAATCCTCACAAGAGGAACCTGTTCCATACCATCCTACCCTATAATCCTCACAAGAGGAACCTGTTCCATACCATCCTACCCTATAATCCTCACCAGAGGAACCTATTCCATAGCATCCTACCCTATAATCCCCACCAGAGAAACCCATTCCATACCACCCTACCCTATAATCCTCACCAGATGAACCCATTCCATACCATCCTACCCTACAATCCTCACCAGATGAACCCATTCCATACCATCCTACCCTATAATCCTAATATATTCCTCACCAGGTCCCATAATAATGTGAATTATACTGCCCCCAAAAGAATTACATGGGGTATTAATTTTTTGTACTATCCACCAAATGTACTGTAGTTCTGGTTGACCTGAAACCACACTGCCGCTCTGTTCTCCTATATAACGATCACACACTACGCTCTGTCTCCTGGTATACCTGATCACACACTGCGGCTCTGTCTTCTGTATCTGGTTTACACACTGCGCCTCTCGTCTCCTTATACTGATCACCAACTGCGCTCTGTCTCCTGTATACATCGATTCACACACTGCGCTATGTCTCTGTATACTGATCACACCACTGCGCTCTGTTCCTGTATCGGGTTACATTACTGCCCCTCATCTCCTGTTAACATGCTCACACACTGTGCTTGTCTACTGTTCAGGGTACACGGCACACTGGCTCACAATACATGATCACACACTGCGCTAGGTCCCCTGGTCAGGTCACTTATGCGCTCGTGTCTCAGGTCACACACTGCTCTCTGTCTTCTAACTTGATCAAACACATGCACTTCTGTCTTCTATACTTGATCCACACACTGCGCTCTGTCTCCTATATCTAACTGATCATTACAGCGCCCTTGTCTCCTATATTGGTTATATACTGCGCGCTGTTACTCCTTATACCGATCACCACCACTGCGCTCGTCTCCTGATTCAGGTTACATGACTGCGCTCTGTCTTCATATTTATACCTGATCAAAGACGCCCCCGGCTCCTGTAAACCGATCACCAACTGCTCCGGTCTTTTATATACCTGATCACACACTGCGCTCGTCTCCTGTATACCTGATCACATACTACGCTCTGTATCCGGTACCTGATCACACACTGCGTCTGTCTCCTGTATACCTGATCACACACGCGCTTGTTCCTGTATAACTGAGCACTATACACGCTCTGTCTCTGTAGACCTGATCACACAATGCGCTCTGTCTCCTGTATCTGGTTACACAATGCGCTCTGTCTCCTGTATACCTGAGCACACACTACGCTCGTCTCTGTAACTACTGATCACATAATACGATCTGTCCTGTATACCTGACACACACTGACCGCTCTGTTCCTTATCTGGTTCACAATGCGCTCTGTCCTCCTGATATACCTGATCACACACTGCGCGCTCGTCTCCTGTTACCTGATCACACACTGCGCTCTTGTTCCTATTTACCTGATCACACCACTGCGCTTGTCTCCTGTCTCAGGTTACATACAGCGGCTCGTCTCCTGTATAACTGATCACACAGCCGCTCTGTTCATTGTCTCAAGTTACATTACTGCGCTCTGTCTCCTTTATATACTTGAGCACAGACTCCCCTGTCTCTGTAACCGATCACCACCACTGCTCTCTGCTTCTATACTTGATCAACACTCGCATTCTGTCTCCCTTTACTGTGGATTGTGTGACCAGGACAGGGGAGAGGGTATGTATTCATAAGGAGACAGGGGTTATCGTCTGTGATTCAGGGTAACAGGAAGACAGGCGCAGTGTTGTGATCAGGTAGGTACGGAGACAGTGCGCAGTAGTGTATCAGTTACGCGAGACGAGGCAGTTGGTGATCAGGGTAATTAAGAGACAGGCGCAGTGGTGACATAGGATACAGGAGACAGTGTGCGGTGTGAATCGAGGTATAGGGGAGAAATCACAGCATGTGACCGTGTCCAAGAGACAGTGTGCTGTTTGTGATGTGACCAGGTACAGGGGAGAGGGTATGTGATCAAACGCACACTGTCTCTTGGACACGGTCACATGCTGTGATTTCTCCCCTATACAGGAGTTCACACCGCACACTTGTGCTCCTGTATCCGTCACACCACGGCCGCTCTGTCTCGTATTATACTGATCCCACATGCCTTTGGTCTCCTGTATCTGGTTACATACTGCGCAACGGTCTCCTGTTATACCTGACACACACTGCGCTCTGTTTCCGGGCTACCTGATCACACACTGCGCCCGTCTCTTATTATACTGATCACACCACTGCGCATTTGTCTCTGTTATACCTGATCACACACTGACGCTTTGTCTCCGTATACCTGATCACCACTGCGTCGGTTTTCCTGTATACCGGATCACACCTGCGCTCTGGTTCCGTTATGATCACAAGCCCGCGCTCTGGTTACTGTGGTATTACTTGATTCACACCACCTGCGATCTGTCTCATGTATAGCTGACATACACACTCGCGCTCTGTCCCTTTACCGGTCACACACATTCAGGTTATCCTCTCAAACCGGTCACACAACTCCCTCTGTCCCCTTGTTGACCCGGTCACACACTCGCCCTGTCCACTGTATCCCGGTCACACCCACTGCCCCTATGTACCCGGGGTCCCACACACTTGCAAGTGGCCCTCCCTGACAGGTCAAACAATGCGCTCTGTCCCAGTATCTGGTCAACACTGCGCACTGTTCCCTGTACCCGGTCACACACTGCAGTTTCTTCCCTGTACCTGTCCACTGTACCTGGTCACACACTGCTGTTTCTCCCCTCTACCCAGTCACACACTGCGCACTGTTCCCTGTACCCGGTCACACACTGCAGTTTCTTCCCTGTACCTGGTCAACACTGCGGTTTCTCCCATGCGTAACCTGATCACACACTGCGCGCCTGTCCCCTGTACCTGGTCATCACCCACTGCGCTCGTACCCTTGTACCTGGTCACACACTTGCGACTCTGTCCCCTTACCTGTCACCCACACTGCGCTTGTCTCTAGATAACTGAGCACACACTGCGCTCTGTCTCCGGGATAACCTGACACAACACACGTCCGCCGCCACCTCGTCTCCCCCCGCGTATACCTGATCAACACTGCGCTCGGTCTCCTGTATACTTGATCACGCATTGCGCTCTGCTCTCCTGTATACCGTGATCACACCACGCGCTCTGTTTCCTGTATACAGGATCACACCACCGCGCCTGTCTCTTATATACTGAGCACACACTGCGCTTTGTCTCCGTATGCCTGATCAAAAACCTGCGTTTGTCTCCTGTATACCTGATCACACACTGCGCTCTGTCCCCTGTACCTAGTCACACACTGCGCTCTGTCTCTTATATACCTGATCACACACTGCGCTCTGTCTCCGGTATACCTGATCACACACTGCGCTCTGTCTCCGGTATACCTGATCACACACTGCGCTCGTCTCTATATACCTGATACCCCACACTGCGGCTTTGTTATCCTGTAGCCTGATAACACACTGCGCTTTGGCTCCTGTATACATGATCACACACGCGCTTCTGTCCCCTGTACCTAGTCACACACTGCGCTCTTGTTATATATAACTGATCACACACTGAGCTAGGTCATCCGGTAACTGGATCACATTACGGCGCTCTGTATCCGGTATACCTGTCACAACTCCGCTCTGTCTCCTGTATACTTGATCCGCATTGCGCTCTGTCTCATTGTATACTGATCACACACTGCGCTCTGTTTCCTGTTACTGGATCCACACACAGCGCTCGTACTCTTAGATACTGATCACCACACTGCGCTTGTCTCACTGTTATACCTGATCACACACTGCGCTCTGTCTCCTGTATACCGACACACACTGCACTCTGTTTCATTATACCTGAATCACACACTGTGCTTCTCCTGTATACTTAGATAACGCATTTGCTCTCTGTATCAAGGTATGCCTGAATACACACTGCGCTCTGGCCCCGATACCCGGTTCACACACTTTCGGTTTCTCCTCTCTACCCGGTCACACACTGCCCTATGTACACCGGGATCCACACACCACTGCTGCCTCCTCTGATACCCAGCCGTCCCACCCCAACCACTGAGCTTGCCCCCATGCCCATCCGGGCACACACTGCAGTTTATACCGCCCCACCCTCGTACCTGACACCACGTAACTCCCCCAGGTCACCACTGGCCGCTCTGTCCCCTCCCAGGTCCACCACCCTCAATGAGCCATCTGTCCCCCCCCGAGTAACCACCAACCCCTGGCGACACACCTGCCATCCCCGCCCCTATCACCCTGTACCTGGGACACACACTGCGGTTTCTTCACTTACCCGGGGTCCACACCACTGCAGTTCTGCCTTACCAGTCACACACTGAGCTCTGTCCCCTGTTACCTGGTCACCCACTGCGCTCTGTCCCTGTTACATGGCCACACCACTGCGCTCTGTCACCTGTACCCTGGTCACACACTGAGATCGTCCACATGTACCGGTCACAACACTGCCTCTGTCCCCCGGTACCCGGTCACCCACTGCGCGTTTTCCCCTTTACCTGGTCACACACTGCACTCTGTCCCCTGTTGTTCGTCTTACCTGGTCACACAACGTTGATCTGTCCCCTTGTACCTGGTCACACACTGCGCTCTGCCCTGTACGGTCACACCACTGCCGCTCTGTCCCCTATGTACCTGGTCACACCTGCGCTCTGTCCCCGATGTTACCTGGTCACACACTGCGGCTCTTGTCCCCCTCTACCCGGGTCACAACACTGCAGATTCTTCTCTTGTACCCGGTTCATACACTGCCGCTCTGTCCACTGTTACCTGGTCACACACTGCGCTCTGTCCCTGTACCTGGTCACAACTGCGCTCTTGTACACCTGTGTACCTGGGCCAAACCACTGCGCTCTGTCCCCTCCCAGGTCACACAATGAGCTCTGTCCCCTGTACCTGGTCACACCTGCCTCTGTCCCCTGTACCTGGACACACACTGCGGTTTCTTCACTGTACCCGGTCATCACACGGCAGTTTCTGCCCCTCTACCCAGTCAAACACTGCGCTCGGTCCCTGTAACTGGTAAACACTGCGCTCTGTCCCCTAACTGGCCACAAAATGCGCTCTGTCCCCTGTACTGTCACACACTGCGCTCGGTCCCCTGTACCTGGTCAACACATGCGCTCTGCCCCTGTACCTGGTCACACACTGACGTCTGTACCCTGTAACCCGGTCACCCACTGAGCTCTGTCCCCTGTACCCGGTCACACCAACTCACCTGCACCCTGTACCCGGTCACACACTGCACTACTGTCCCCGTACCTGGCACACACTGCCGCTCTGTCCCATGTACCGGTCACACCACTGCGCCTCTGTCCCCTGTACCTGGTTCACACACTGCGCTCTGTCACCTGTACCTGGTCACCCCACAGGCGTCTTGTCCCATGTACCCGGTCACAACTGCGATCTGTCCCTCTACCGGGTTCAACACACTGCAGAGTCTTCCCTGTAACCGGTCATTTACACTGCGCTCTGTCCCGTACCGGCACCACTGCGCGCTGCCCGTACCTGGTCAACACTGCGCTTCTGTCCCCGGTAGCCTGTCAACACTGCGCTCTGTCTGTTTCCTGTATCTGACATCTTTCCATTATGTTAAAAATACCTTCCAAATTGAACCCTGTATAAGGTGTGTAAAATGCCATGACAGAGGTAGCCACCTGGAATGACACCAATGTTGAGAACCTCATCCTTGACAGCCACATGGAGCTTTAAGGAAAATTCAATCCCACAAAAATCACAGAATGGTACTGCTGCACTGGACATTAGTCGATTCCTTAACCCCTTCTCATCCCGTCCCGGTTCAATAGTTCCATCGCTCCACTTTCCTAAAAGTGTTAGTGGTCAACACCACCACCACACACACAACACCACACCATCCCTGTAACCACACACAATAAACACACACACACACACACACACACACACATTGTGACACACACAAAATAACACACACACAATAACACACACACACATTGTGACACACACACAATAACACACACACACACACGTTGTGACATACACACAATAACACACACACACATTGTGACACACACATACAATAACACACACAAATTACGACACAAACATTGTGACACACACACACACACATTGTGACACACACAATGACACACGCACATTGTGACAGACAATACACACATAGATAAACACACAGGTGATAGTGTACAGACCCGCACACACCCAGTCACACAGACTCTCCTGTCAGACTTCCAGCCCACACTGCCCATTTGTCAGTGTGAGTCCAGGGAAGGGAGGACGTTTGCGGGGAGAGTTGAGGGGGGCGGAGGAGACACTCGGGGGACAGAGGGGACAGACACAGTTGTGAGGAGAAGAAGCAGAAGAAAGTCCTGGGAGATTGATCAGCCTCAGGGAACCAACCAGGTGAGGAAGATAAAGGGAGAAACATGGCCATGGGGTTTCGTACACTGTGTCTTCTCCTGATGGGGGTCTGTATTCTGGCACTGGGTGCAAATGGTGAAGAGGAGGAAGAGGAGGAGGATGAAGGGCACCAGGACGCTCACCCACCAGGTACTTTACACCTAGTCCTAATGACCCCACTTGTCTCTCATTAACCCATTGCAATGTGGATTTACCATGTCTGTTTATAGACTGGGGCCCAATATCAGGTGAGGGTGTCATATGGTCTCAACCGCACATTCACCCACCTGCACCTGGTTCCCCACATTAACCTCTAGTGTGTGTGTTCCATGAAAAGAGAGATCTGGTTGTTACGACATGGACCTGTCTGTGCATTCCAATCAAACCTCCCGACATGGGAAAATGACGTTCTGTTGGGTACCAAAAAAACAAAAAGGGTCAGGGAATGCAAGTGGATCTTGGTCCATTGGTCCATTAATACTGAGGTTGGAGATGTTGTTCTGTTAGCCAGTTGGTACAGATTCCGATTGTTACGTTACAGGGCAATAGTTAAACAAGTGACGTGAAGGTGATTTCTCTATTGGCTGATGATGATCATTCAATGATTGTTACCAGTTGGACACCAGGATCTGAATGTTTCAAAAGTTTTCTATGGTCATTCATCTCAGCCAATTAAACTTCCACTGCCTACATCTCATTGATTGTGCTTCAATCTCAAATATATTACCCTATAGTTCCCATTGACCAGGTAATCAGTGTCTATGGGGTAATCAGTGTCTATGAGGTAATCAGTGTCTATGGGGTAATTAGTGTCCATGGGGTAATCAGTGTCCATGGGGTAGGTAATCAGTTTGTCTATGGGTTTAATCAGTTGTTCTATGGGTAATCAGTGTCTATGGGGTTAAGGGTCAGTGTCTCTGGGGGGGGGAAAAGTGGACGGCACGGATAGGGATCACAGGACCGGGTGCAGAGGGCGGGCAGTCCAAGAACAAGGGACCAATGTGAGAGGAGTCATGTCATGGGTGGGGTAAGGGGGCCGAGAATAGTGTGGACGTTAAGGGGTGGGTGAGAATCAGTGGTTTATGAGAGGGTACTCAGTGTCACCAGGATCGGGTAATCAGTGTTCCATGGGGGTAATCAGTGTCCATGGGGTAATCATGTCCATGGGGCCAGGATGACATTTGTTGATGTCCATTTGGATCTCTTAGATGGAAGACGGAGGATCGAGACGCAGGGATGAACACAGGAGTGATACAGTAATTAATGTTAGTGATGGAAATTTTACTATGGAACGATAGAAATGTGCCGAGAGATGTAGGGGGGACGGGAGGATTAATGTTTAACTCTGAGGTCCAATCAGGTAATGAACATGGCATTGTGATTAATGCACAGAGGGAGGGTAGGGCGGGTGGAATGTGTTAATCCCATCACTTCTGTTCACATTAGGTGGTAATATCCAAGATTACAGCTCAGTGCCCCATGGCTGGACATATACAGAACCTACAGCCTCTGTAACCAACAGCTCAGCACTGTATGGAAACATTGGCACGGCTACAAGTGTGAGAGGGGGAACATCCGATATTAAACCGGAGAGGAGAGCTAGATAGGATTAGTATACTGTGCTATGGGTCTGAGAGGTAAGACCTACTGTATAAAGGATATTCCTAGTAAATAGAGAGACAGGAATGGAGTACCATAGGAACGGAGCTTGATTTTGGATACCAAGAATCTGGTTTACAGTGTCAATAGAGGTCAACATCTGTCTCGGTAGATGGGACATCTTGCATGGTGGGATGTTCTGTCTGCAGATCAAGGTGACAGGTGAGAGTTCCTGTTACCATCCACCAGAGGAGAACCAAAACCACTGAGAAGCATTGGGAATCCAGACAAGAACAAACATTACCCAATGGGGATCTAGATAACAAAGGAACAGACCCGTAGGACAAACAATAAACAGACCTGTGTAGATCAGTGTGTGGACGATAACAATTTCATCATCTGGTGTGTTATGTTAAAAGATTGTTCATGAATTGGTTGTTCAACGGGGAGTCTACAGTTTAGATTTATCAAAAATTATTTTGCTTTTATTCAAAGAAATTGAGAAATGTCATGAACTCTGCTTTGCAGCAGACCACCTAGAGACCTGGCCCACCTGGAGCCGAAAACCATGCAACCACAGTAATCACAATGGAAAACCCAGTCAATAACACCTACCCTACACAATAATCCCAACCAGAGAGGAATCCTATTCCTACGAGACTACCCTATGAATCCCCCCCAGAGGGCGAACCCATTCCATACCACCTACCCTACCCTATAATCCCCACCAGAAGGAACCCATTCCATACCTCCTACCCTATAATCCTCACCAGAGGAAACCCATTCATTTACCACCGACCCTATAATCCGCACCAAAGGAACCCCTTCCATACCATCTACCATATCCTCAAGCAGAGGAACCATGCCATACACCATGCCGTACCCTATAATCCTCACCAAAGGAAAACCCATTCCTATACCACCCTACCCTATAAATCCCCATGAGAGGAACCCATTCCATACCACCCTACCTTCCCTATAATCCCCCACAAGAAGGAACCCATTCCATACCATCCGACCCTATAATTCTGCACTAGAGGAAACCCATTCCATACATCCTACCCTAGTATCCACTCACCAGAGGGAACCCATTCCAAACCACCTACCCTATAATGCCCACCAGAGGAAGCCCATTCCATACCATCCTACCCTACCCTTTAATTTCCCCCCAGAGGAAACCATTCCTTACACCTACCATATCCTATTAATCCCCCCCAGAGGAAACATTCCATACCACCCTACCATACCCTATAATCCTCACCAGAGAAACCGATTACATTACCATTCACACGACCTATGATCCTAACCCTAGAGGAGACATATTCATACCATCCTACCTATAATCTCACCAGAGGAAACCGAATTATACTACCCGGCCACCTACCCTAGAATTCTCACCAGAGGGAAACCTATTCCCATACATCCTACCCTATAATCCTCACAAGAGGAAACCTGTTACATACCATTCCCTACCCTATAATCCTCAC
>JAACNH010000287.1:0-179357 GCA_019447015.1 Hymenochirus boettgeri | reverse complement strand
ACTGACACTCAAACTTTACTACTCACTGTATTCTCTATCACACACACTGACCCTCCTCTCCACCCCCACTGACACTCAAACTTTACTACTCACTGTATTCTCTATCACACACAATGACCCTCCCTCCTCTCCACCCCCACTGACTCTCTAACTTAAGCCTCGTACACATGTGCAATCGCAGGCCCTGACCCCCATGCACAATGTATCTGAACGTTCGTTTCGGACAATAATTGGCCTGTGTATGGGCCCTTTATCACCCGAAACGGCTGGTCATTCCCAGATCCGCCCTGCAATGATCCCCGCTTCAGCCAATAAAGGGCCCACACACGGGCCAATTATCGACCAAAATGAACGTTCTGACACATCGTGCATCGCGGGTTGGGACCTGCGATCGCACGTGTGTACAAACCTTTACTCAAACTTTACCACATGTTGTATTCTCTATCACATGCACTGACCCACCCTCCTCTCCACCCCCACTGACTCTCTAACTTACTCAAACTTTACTCCTCATTGTATTCTCCATCCACGGCACTGAGCCTCCCTCCTCATCCACCACCCACTGAATCTCTAACTTGCTCAAACTTTATCCTCATAGATTCTCATATCACGCGCACTGAGCCTCCCTCCTCTCCACCCCCACTGACTCTCTACTTACTCAAACTTTACTCCTCACTGTATTCTCTACACAACGCACTGAGCCTCCCTCCTCTCCACCCCCACTGAATTCTAACTACTCAAACTTTTACTCCTATTGTATTCTCTATCACATGCACTGACCCACCCTCCTCTCCACCCCCACTGACTCTCTAACTTACTCAAACTTTACTCCTCATTGTATTCTCCATCACACGCACTGAGCCTCCCTCCTCTCCACCCCCACTGAATCTCTAACTTGCTCAAACTTTACTCCTCATTCTATTCTCTATCACGCGCACTGAGCCTCCCTCCTCTCCACCCCCACTGACTCTCTAACTTACTCAAACTTTACTCTAATTGTATTCTCTATACCACGCACTGAGCCTCCCTCCTCTCCACCCCCACTGACCTCTAACTTACATCAAAACTTACTTCACTGTATTTCTACCACACGCACTGAGCCCTCCCTCTCTCCACCCCCAATGACTCTCTAACTTACTCAAACTTTACTCTCATTGTATCTCTATCACACGCACTGAGCCTCCCCCTCTCTCACCCCACTGACTCTCTACTTAATCAAATTTACTCCTCATTGTATTCTCTATCACACGCACTGAGCCTCCCTCCTCTCCACCCCCACTGACTCTCTAACTTACTCAAACTTTACTCCTCATTGTATTCTCTATCACACGCACTGAGCCTCCCTCCTCTGCACCCCCACTGACTCTCTAACTTACTCAAACTTTACTCCTCACTGTATTCCGGGAATATTTTTTCTATTGCCATTGGGGGTCAGGTGATTTTTTTTTTTTTACTTCCTCTGGGTCAACTGTGATGTAGGCTTAAAAGGCATCTCCACCTGCATAAAATATATTTTGATATTATGTAGGTTTACCCCTGCCCACCCCAACCGCTGTATTAGTTTGTTAAAAAGAAAGATTTAGAATCTTCTTTCATGCCTACTTCCCCTGGCGCTCTGATCTGGCCTGCCTGCTATGCCAGCGAATTGCATGCAAGGCAGGGGATGGACTGGAACCCACCATCTGTGATTGGCTGAGATGAGGCACACAAACATACGCGCGGATCCATCACACGAGAGAGCGCAACAGGAATAAAGGCGGAAGTAGAGTAGGCATTATTGCTTGGGAACAAACGAAGACAGTGGTGGGGTCGGGGGGAAGGGGTAAAACCGAATGAATGATCAAAAGAGTTTTATGGCGAGGTGGCACAGCAGCAATGGATTCAGATCCGGATTGGAGGGAGGGGAGGGGTCTGGGTAAGTGCGCAGCACAGAAGCACTACCTCGACCGGGGGACGTGGGTGTAGGA
The DNA here is from genome assembly GCA_019447015.1 of Hymenochirus boettgeri. NCBI lineage: Eukaryota > Metazoa > Chordata > Amphibia > Anura > Pipidae > Hymenochirus > Hymenochirus boettgeri. Next base: position 177,390 of record JAACNH010000287.1, on the reverse strand, counting down.
ATAGAGGCAGAAAGAAAGAAGAAAAACCGCCCACCCAAGCAGACACTACCCGCAGTTGGGCCTGGGATTGGCTGGACAACACGGATAGTAAAACCAGAGAGGAATCGGTAAGGATGTGGGAAACACAAGGAGGGCTGAACATGGGGGGCAGATGGAAGGGGGGCGGGCTGTGCGGGACAGGCGCGGGACAAGAGGAGGGGGAAAGGGGGGGCATAGAGGGACGGAGTCGGGCGGGGGACAACCGCCACACGACGAGGGAGACGAGAGGGTCCCAGCGTGGTCTAGCCCATTACTGCTGGTATTCTAATGTTCGGTTGCTACAACGTGTTGGACTCTTCGATCTTGGCGGTGCTGTCAGCGCTGTTTACCACATCCTGATGCGTCCTTGCTTCCCTGGCGTGTTGTGTTACAGCGCGCCCTCATTGACCTCTACCAGGGGCGTCTCTTGGGCTGGGAGGGGTCGTTACACGGTGGGACTAGGATTGGCAGACGTCTTTACTTGTTGTCTTTATACCAGACCTCACCCCACTGCCTGCATGGTGGTACTCTGTACCTGTACGTTATACTCGACTGTTTTTCTGGTGGCCAGTTATGCTCACAAGAGGAACCTGTTCCATACCATCCTACCCTATAATCCTCACCAGAGGAACCTATTCCATAGCATCCTACCCTATAATCCCCACCAGAGAAACCCATTCCATACCACCCTACCCTATAATCCTCACCAGATGAACCCATTCCATACCATCCTACCCTACAATCCTCACCAGATGAACCCATTCCATACCATCCTACCCTACAATCCTCACCAGATGAACCCATTTCATACCATCCTACCCTATAATCCTAATATATTCCTCACCAGGTCCCATAATAATGTGAATTATACTGCCCCCAAAAGAATTACATGGGGTATTAATTTTTTGTACTATCCACCAAATGTACTGTAGTTCTGGTTGATCCGGGAATATTTTTCTATTGCCATTTGGGGTCAGGGATTTTTTTTTTTTTACTTCCTCTGGGTCAACTGTGATGTAGGCTTAAAGGGCATCTCCAGCCTGAATAAAATATTTTGATATTATGTAGGTTACCCTTGCCCACCCCCAACCGCTGTATTAGTTTGTTAAAAAGAAAGATTTAGAACTCTTCTTTCATGCCTTACTTCCCCTGGCGCTCTGATCTGGCTGCCTGCTTGCCAGAATTGCAAGCAGGGGATTGGACTGGCAGCCACATCTGTGATTGGCTGAGAGGCAGCCAATAACAGACGCGGCTGCCATCAACAGAGAGCGCCACAGGAATAAAGGCAGGAAAGTAGAGTTCTACATCTTTTTTTTAACAAACTAATACAGTGGTTGGGTGTGGATAAGGGTAACCTACATAATATCAAAATAGTTTTATGCTAGGTGGAACAGCAGCAATGGATAGATCCGGATGGAGGGAGGGAGGGGGTAAAGTGCTCCACTGCACATGTCACACTACCTCCCGGGGGTGATAGAAGAGGCAGAAACCTTTCCCACCCAAAGACAGACACTACCCTTCAGTTTCCTTGATTTTGGACAAGCACTGCAGTAAAAACCAGAGATGTAAGGTAAGGATTTTTTAAACTACAAAGTGAGGCGAACATTGGGGCAGATTTAAGTTTTGCGGGTGGACATGCTCTTGAAAGAGTAGGGTATAAAGGTTGGGCAAGATGGACGTATGTCTTTATACAACCTCCAATACTATGTTACGTAACGGTTTATACAACATTATGGGTAGGTATAAAGGTTGGACTAGATGGACGTATGTCTTATATCAACCTCCAATACTATGTTACTATGTAACTGTTATACAGACATTAGGGTGATATAAAGGTTGGACTAGATGACGTACTGTCTTTATACAACCTCCAATACTATGTTACTATGTAACTGTTATACTAAGACATTTGGTAGAATAAAGTTGACTAGATGGACGTATGTCTTTAACAACCTCCAATACTATGTTTATGTAACTGTTATACAGACATTATGGGTAGGGTATAAAGGTTGGACTAGATGGACGTGTCTTATACAACCCCTCCAATACTATGTTACTATGTAACTTATACAGACATTATGGGTAGGGTAATAAAGGTTGGACTAGATGGACGCATGTCTTTATACAACCTCCAATACTATGTTACATATGTAACTGTTAGATAGACATTATGGGTAGGATATAAAGGTGACTAGATGGACGCTGTCTTTATACAACCTCCAATACTATTTACTATGTAACTGTTAATAGACATTATGGTAGGGTATAAAGGTTGGACTAGATGACGTATGTCTTTATACAACCTCCAATACTATGTTACTAATGTAACTTTTACAGACATTATGGGTAGGGTATAAATGTTGGACTATGAAGACGTATGTCTTTATACAACCTCCAATACTATGTTACTATGTAACTGTTCGACATTATGGTAGGTATAAAGGTTGGACTAGATGACGTATGTCTTTATACACTCCAATACTATGTTACTATGTAACTGTTTATAACATTATGGTAGGGTATAAGGTTGGACTGATGAGTATGTCTTTATACAACCTCCAATACTATGTTACTATGTAACTGTTATACAGACATTATGGGTAGGGTATAAAGGTTGGACTAGATGGACGTATGTCTTTATACAACCTCCAATACTATGTTACTATGTAACTGTTACAGTACACTTATGGGAGGGTATAAAGGTGGACTAGATGGGCGTATGTCTTTATACAACCTCCAATACTATGTTACTATGTAACTGTTATAAGACATTATGGGTAGGGTATAAAGGTTGGACTAGATGACGTAGGTCTTTATACAACCTCCAATACTATGTTACTATGTAACTGTTAGATCAGACAATTAGGGTAGGGTATAAAGGTTGGACTAGATGGATTATGTCTTTATACACACCTCCAATACTATGTACTATGTAAACTGTTATAACAGACATTATGGGTAGGGTATAAAGTTGGACTAGATGACGTATGTCTTTATACAACCTCCAATACTAGTTACTTATGTAACTGTATACAGACATTATGGGTAGGGTAATAAGGTTGGACTAGATGGATGTCTTCTTTATACAACCTCCAATACTATGTTACTATGTAACTGTTACGACATTATGGGTAGGGGTATAAGGTTGGACTAGATGGATGTATGTCTTTTATACCTCCAATACTATGTACTATGTAACGTTATACACGACATTTGGGTAGGGTATAAAAGGTTGGACTAGATGGATTATGTCTTTATACAACCTCCAATACTATGTTACTATGTAACTGTTATACAGACATTATGGGTGGGTATAAAGGTTAAACTAGATGACGTATGTCTTATACAACCTCCTAATACTATGTTACTATGTTAACTGTTATACGACATTATGGGTAGGGTAAAGGTTGGACTAGATGGATGTATGTCTTTATACACCCTCCTACTTGTTCTATGTAAAACTGTTATACAGACATTATGGTAGGGTATAAGGTTGGACTAGATGGAGTATGTCTTTACAACCTCCAACTAATGTTACTATGTAACTGTTATACAGACTTATGGGTAGGGTTAAAGGTTGGACTAGATGGACTGTATGTCTTTATACACCTCCAATACTATGTTACATGTAACTGTTATACAGACATTATGGTAGGGTATAAAGTTGGGCAGATGGACGTATGTCTTTTACAACCTCCAATACTTGTTACTATGTAACTGTTATCAGACATTATGGGTAGGGTATATAGGTTGGACTAGATGGAGTACTGTCTTTATACAACCTCCAATACTATGTTACTAATGTAACTGTTTACGACATTATGGGTAGGGTATAAAGGTTGGGCAAGATGGACGTATGGTCTTTATACAACCTCCAATATCTTTACTATGTAACGGTTATACAGACATTATGGGAGGGTTAAGGTTGGACTAGAGTGGACTGCATGTCTTATACAACTCCAACTCATACTATGTTCACTAGTAACTGTTATACAGACATTATGGGTAGGGTATAAGGTGGACTAGATGAGACGTATGTCTTTATACACCTCCAATACTATGTTACTAGTAACTGTATACGACATTATGGTAGGGTATAAAGGTTGGACTAGATGGACGTATGTCTTTATACAACCTCCAATACTATGTTACTATTAACTGTTATCAGACATTATGGTAGGGTATAAAGGTTGGACTAGATACGTATGTCTTTATACAACGCTCCAATACGTTGTACTATGTAACTGTTATACAACGACATTATGGTAGGGTATAAGGTTGGACTAAATTGGATGTATGTCTTTATACAACCTCAATACTTACTAGTTACTATGTACGTTTACAGTACATTATGGGTAGGGTATAAAGGTTGGACTAGATGGACGTATGTCTTTATACAACCTCCAATACTATGTTACTATGTAACTGTTACAGACATTATGGGTAGGGTATAAAGGTGGGACCTAGATGGACGTATGTCTTTATATAACCTCCAATACTATGTTATTATGTAACTGTTATACAGACATTATGGGTAGGGTATAAAGGTTGGACTAGATAGACGTATGCCTTTATACAACCTCCAATACTATGTTACTGTGTAACTGTTATACAGACATTATGGGTAGGGTATAAAGGTTGGACTAGATGGACTGGGCGAACATTGGGCAGGAACAGTTTAAGTTTTGCGGTGGTGGACATGACTCTTGAAAAGCGTAGGGTATAAAGGTTGGGCAAGATGGAACGTATGTCTTATACAACTCCAATACTATGTACTATGTAACTGTATAAGACATTATGGGTAGGGATATAAAGGTGGACTGAGGACACGTATGTCTTTATACAACCTCCAAACTATGGACTATGAAACGGTATATAGACATTATGGGTAGGATATAAGGTTGGACTAATGGAGCGAATGTCTTTATACAACCTCCAATACTATGTTTTACATTGTAACTGTTATATAGACATTAGGGTAGGATATAAGGTTGACGAGATGGCACGATGTCTTTAACAACCACATACTATGTTTACCATGAACGTTACTAGACATATGGGTAGGGTATAAAGGTTGGACTAGATGGACGCATGTCTTATAAAACCTCCAATACTATGTTACTATGTAAACGTGTTATACAGACCATTATGGGCCTAGGGTATAAGGTTGGGACTAGATGGACGCATGTCTTATAAACCTCCCAATACTATGTTACTAGTAACTGTTAATAGACATTATGGGTAGGATATAAAGGTTGGACTAGATGGACGCATGTCTTTATACACCTCCATACTAGTTACTTGTAACTGTATAGATAGACATTATGGGTAGGGTATAAAAGGTTGGACTAAGGATAGACGTATGTCGTTATACAGCCTCAATACTATGTTACTATGTAACTGTATACAGACCTTTGGGTAGGGTATAAATGTTGGACTAGAAAGACGTTTGTCTTTATACAACCTCCAATACTATGTTACATTTGTAACTGTTACTACGGACCTATGAGTAGGGTTAAAAGTTTGGGACTAGATAGACGTATGTCTTTATACAGCCTCCAATACTATGTTACATGGAATGTTATACGGACATATGGATGGGTATAAGGTATAAAGGTTGGACTAGATGGCGTATGTCTTATCAACCTCCAATAAGAGTTAACTATGTACTGTATACAGAACATTATGGGTAGGTATAAAGGTTGGACTAGATGGACGTATGTCTATTACAAACCTCCAATACTATGTTACTATGGTAACACTGTTCCACAGTACACGTTATGGTAGGGATAAAGGTGGGGACTAGATGGACGTATGTCTTTATTACATCTCAATACTAGGTTACCTATGAACTGGTATACCAGCACATGATGGGTAGGGTAAAAGGTTGGACTAGATTGGACGTAGTCTTTACAGAACCTCCAATACTAGTTACTATGTAAACTGTTATACAGACATTATGGGTAGGGGATAAAGGTTTTGGACTAGAGGATGGATGTTCTTATACAACCTCCAATAACTATGTTACTATGTAACTGTTATACAGACTATTATGGGTTAGGGTATAGGTTAAAAGTTGGACTAGATGGACGTATGTCTTATAACCTCCAAAATACTATGTTACTATTGTAATGTTATACAGACATTATGGGTATAGGGTAGTAAAGGTTGGACTAGATGGATGATGTCTTTATACAACCTCCAATACTATGTCCTATGTAACTGTTATACAGACATTATGGTAGGGGTTAAAGGTTGGACTAGATGGATCGTATTTCTACACCTCCATACTATGTTACTATGTAAATGTTATACAGACATTTGGGTAGGGTATAAAGGTTGGACTAGTGGATGGGTATGTCTTATAACAACCCCAATAATGTACTATGTAACGGTTGTATACAGACATATGGGTAGGGTATAAAGGTTAACTAGATGGACGCATTGTCTTTATACAACCTCCAATACTATGTTACTTGTAACTGTTATACAGACATTATGGGTAGGGTATAAAGGTTGGACTAGATGGACGTATGTCTTATTACAACCTCCAATACTATTGGTACTATGTAGGTATACAGGACATTATGGGTAGGGTGATAAAGGTTGGACTAGAGATGTATTCTTTATACAACCTCCAATACTTGTCTATTAACTGTTATACAGACTTATGGGTAGGGTATAAAGGTTGGCTAGAAGGAGTATGTCTTTATACAACCTCCAATACAGTTACAATGTAACTGTTATACGACATATGGGTAGGTATAAAGGTTGGATAGATGGAGTATGTCTTGATACAACCTCCATACTATGTTACTAGTAACTGTTATACAGACATTATGTGGTAGGGTATAAAGGTTGGACCTAGAGGAGTATGTCTTTATACAACCTCCAATACTATGTTACTATGTAAACCTGTTTTAAAGACATTATGGGTAGGGTATAAAGGTTGGGACTAAGATGGACGTATGTTCTTTATACAACCTCCAATACTATGTTACTAGTAACTGTTATACAGACATTATGGGAGGGATAAAGGTTGGACTAGATGGATTGATGTTTATACAACCTCAAACTATGTACTATGTAACTGTTATACAGACATTATGGGAGGGTATAAAGGTTGGACTAGATGGACGTATGTCTTATACAACCCCAATACATATGTTACTAGTAACTGTTATACAGACATTATGGGAGGGTATAAAGGTTGGACTGAGAGTGTATGTCTTTATACAACCTCCAATACTATGTCACTATGTATGTTTATACGACATTATGGTAGGGTTAAAAGGTTGGACTAGAGGGTATGTCTTTATACACCTCCAAACTTTGTTACAATGTAACTGTTATACAGACATTATGGGTAGGGGATAAAGGTTGGAATAGATGGAGTATGTCTTTATACAACCTCCAATACTATGTTACTATGTAACTGTTAACAGCTCAATTAGGGTAGGTATAAAGGTTGGACTAGATGGAACGTATGTCTTTATACAACCTCCAATACTATGTTTACTATGTAACTGGTTAACAGACATATGGGTAGGGTAAAGGTGGACTAGATGGACGTATGTCTTTTATACAACTCTCAATACTAGTTACTAGTAACTGTTTATACAGACATTATGGGTAGGGTATAAAGGTTGGAAGATTGACGTATTCTTTATTAACACCTCCATACTAAGTTATATGGAACTGTTATACAGACATTATGGGTAGGGTGGTATAAAGGTTGGACTAGATGGACGTATGTCTTTATACAACTCCAATACTATGTTACTATGTAACTGTACACAGCATTATGGGTAGGGTATAAAGGTGGACTAGATGGACTATGTCTTATACAACCTCCAATACTATGTTACTATGTAACGTTCTACAGATATTATGGGTTAGGGTATAAAGGTTGGACTAGATGGACGTTTGTTTTTACACACCTCCAATACTATGTTACTATGTAACTGTTAGTACAGACATTATGGGTAGGGTATAAAGGTTGGACTAGATGGACGTATGTCTTATACAACCTCCAATACTATGTTACTATTGTAAGTTAGTAATGGACATTATGGGTTAGTGGTATAAAGGTTGGATAGATGGACGTATGTCTTTATACAACCTTCAATACTATGTCTATGTAACGTTAACAGACTTAGGGTAGGGTATAAAGGTTGGACTAGATGAAGTATGTATTGTTTTATACACCTCAATACTATGTTACTATGGTAACTGTTTAGACAGACATTATGGGTAGGGTATAAAGGTTGGGCTAAATGGACGTATGTCTTTATACAACCTCCAAAATACTATGTACTATGTAACTGTTATACAGACATTATGGGTAGGGTAAAAGGTGTGACTAGATGGACGTATGTCTTTATAAAAACTCCAATACTATGTTACTATGTAACTGTTATACAGACATTATGGGTAGGGTATAAAGTTGGAGATGGACGTATTGTCTGTATACAACCTCCAATACTATGTTACTATGAAACTGTTATACCGACATATGTGTAGGGTAAAAGGTTGGGACTAGATGGACGTATGTCTTATAACACTCTCAATACTATGTTACTATGAACTGTTATACAGACATTAGGGGTTAGGGTATAAAGTTGGACTAGATGGACGAATGTCTTTATACAACTCCAATTACTATGTTATTGTAACTGTTTACAGACATTAGGTAGGGTATAAAGGTTGGACTAGATGGACGTATGTCTTTATACACTCCAATACTAGTTAACTATGTAACTGTAACAGACATTATGGTAGGGTATAAAGGTTGGACTAGATGGACGTATGTCTTTATACAACTCCAATACTATGTTACTATGGAACGTTAACAGACATTATGGGTAGGGTATAAAGGTGGACTAGATGGACGTAGTCTTTTTTACAACCTCCAATTACTATAGTTACTATGTAAACTGTTAGACAGACATTATGGGTAGGGTATAAAGGTTGGACTAGATGGAGTAGTCTTTATTAACAACCTCCAATACTATGTTACTATGTAACTGTATACAGACATTATGGGTAGGGTAGTATAAAGGTGGACTAGATGGACGTATGTCTTTATACAAACCTCCAATACTATGTACTATGTAACTGTATACAGATATTGGGTAGGGTATAAAGGGTGGACTAGATGGACGTATGTGTTTTTTTACAACCTCCAATACTATGTTACTATGTAACTGTTTACAGACATTATAGGGTAGGGTATAAAGGTGGACTAGATGGACGTATGTCTTTATAAACCTCCAATACTAGTTACTATGTAACTTGTAGACAGACATTATGGGTAGGGTATAAAGGTTGGACTAGATGGACGTATGTCTTTATACAAATCCAATACTATGTTACTGTACTGTTATAAACATTATGGGTAGGGTTAAAGGGTTGGACTAGATGGACGTATGTCTTTATACAACCTCCAACTATGTTACTATGTAACTGTTCAGACAGACATTATGGGTAGGGTATAAAGGTTGGACTAGATGGACGTATGTTTTTTTAAACCTCCATACTATGTTACTATGTAACGTTAGACAGACATTATGGGTAGGGTATAAAGGTTGGACTAGATGGACGTATGTCTTTATACAACTCCAATACTATGTTACTATGTAACTGTAGACAGACATTATGGGTTAGGGTATAAAGGTTGGACTAGATGACGTATGTCTTTATACAAACTCCAATACTATGTTACTATGTAACTGTTATAAGACATTATGGGTAGGGTATAAAGGTTGGACTAGAGGACGTATGTCTTAAACAACTCAATACTATGTTACTATGTAACTGTTATACAGACATTATGGGTAGGGTATAAAGGTTGGCTAGATGGACGTATGTCTTTTTACAACCTCCAATACTATGTTACTATGTAACTGTTAGACAGATCATTATGGGTAGGGTATAAAGTGGGACTAGATGGACGTAGTCTTTATACACCTCCAATACTATGTTACTAGTAACTGTTATACAGACATTATGGGTAGGGTATAAAGGTTGGACTAGATGGAGTATGTCTTTTAAACCTCCAATACTATGTTACTATGAACTGTTATACAGACATTATGGGTAGGGATATAAAGGTGGACTAGAGGACGTATGTCTTTAACAACCTCCAATACATGTACTATGTAAACGGTTAACAGACATTATGGTAGGGTATAAAGGTTGGACTAGATGGAACGTATGTCTTTTTACAAACCTCCAATACTATGTACTATGTAACTGTTAGACAGACATATATGGGTAGGGTATAAAAGGTTGGACTAGATGGACGTATGTCTTTATACAACCTCCCAATATGTACTATGTAACTGTTGACAGAATATGGTAGGATGGATAAAAGGTTGGATAGATGGACGTATGCTTTATACATCCTCCAATACTATTGTACTATGTAACTGTTATACAGACATTATGGGTAGGGTATAAAGAGTTGGACTAGATGGAGTATGTTTTATACAACCTCCAATACTATGTACTATGTAACTGTTATACAGACATTATGGGTAGGGTATAAGGTTGGACTAGATGGACGTATGTCTTTATACAACCTCCAATACTATGTACTATGTAACTGTTATACAGACATTATGGGTGGGTATAAAGGTTGGACTAGAAGGGACGTATGTCTTTATACAACCTCCAATACTATGGTACTATGAAACTGTTATACAGACATTATGGGTAGGGTATAAAGGTTGGACTAGATGGACGTATGTCTTTATACAACCCCAAATACTATGTTACTATGTAACTGTTATACAGAACATTATAGGTAGGGTTTAAAGGTTGGATAGATGGACGTAGTCTTTATACAACCTCCAATACTATGTTACTATGTAACTGCTTATACAGAATATTATAGGTAGGGTATAAAGGTTGGATAGATGGACGTATGTCTTTATACAACCTCCAATACTATGTTACATGTAACTGTTTAGACAGACATTAGGGGTAGGGTATAAAGGGTGGACTTGACTTATGTCTTTATCACACCTCCAATACTATGTTACTATGTAACTGTGTTAGATAGACATTATGGTAGGGTATAAAGGTTGGACTAGATGGAGGATGTCTTATACAACCTCCAATACATGTTACTATGTAATGTTATACAGACATTATGGGTGGTAGGGTATAAGGTTGGACTAGATAGACGTATGCCTTTATACAACCTCCAATACTATGTTACTATGTAACTGTTATACAAATATTATGGGTAGGGTATAAAGGTTGGACTAGATGGACATGCGTCTTTATTCAACCTCAATTACTAAGTTACTATGTTATTGTCTGTATCACAAACCTCACTGGGATTTTTTCCTTCCCTATATTTCAGGTCCTGGACCATCTCACTGGAACTATCAAGGTATTTACTGGGAAAACCAAGTGGTTGGTTGAGAAAAGTTGGTGGAACAATAGGGGGAAAAAAGAATATCCCCCCCCTTGTGATAGGGAGAGATTTGCCACAGAGAAAGGATGTTAAATGACCATAAAATTAGGGTAGATAGAAAGACACTGGGCAGATTGTTACTGGCTCTGTATGTGGGGTTTTGTACTGTTTCATGTTAGAAAGACATATTACAGCTAACCAGCCATGCGCCATCTAGTGTAAGTAGAGGATATTACACTCAGAATTGAACATTTGTCTTTAGTTCACTCTAGATCAGTGAGGTTCAAAATAGTGAAATATTCTCACCAGCCCAATTTACACTAATTTACACTAAAATATCTTTACATTTTTTAACGTAACTTAACTATATGTCACATTGTGTCAAACGATAGCCCAATTTTACTCAAATTTTACCCCCTGAAGAAAATTAATATAGGTAAATCCCATTACCAAACACCATAACCACAATAGTAAGAAATCTTAAAGGTGTAAGAATAACCTGTTTTGCAGCTGAATATTCTTCTCCCTCCTTCGGTTTGGCCTCCTCTCCAAGCCACTTTACAAGCTCCCACATGTTCAGGTAGGAAAATTGCATTCAGTCATTGGCTGTGATGTCATCTGTTTCATTCTTGACTGACCAATGCTAAGCAAAGAGCCAGGAAACAGAAAAAGAGGTAACAGATCATCAGGCAGCATTTCAGGTTAGACTTACATCTTTAACAATTGCAGTTTTGGGGTTGATTTACCTATATACATGTTTTCATTTGGGTGGGCTTGCCCTTTAAGGCATTGCCAAGTGTGCCACAATGTAAAAATCATGGAACTTCCAGTGACATCATTTCTCGCCTTTGCATCAGGGCGGCAGGATTGACTTTTTAGATTTACAAGGGACCAATTCTGGGTGTGGGATCACTCCCTCATTTTACTCATAAGTAAATATTTTCCATGTCCTTTTCCTTTAAACAGATCTAATACAATTGCTGGTTTCTTTGTTCCTAGGACTGAATCAATTACCTGGAACAATCCCTTCTCATTGTATTTATCAGGTCAGATCTAGGTTCCCGCTAACTAGAGAACAGTGTAACTATTATTACATTCCCGTCACTGATCATGGCCTCCCATTCATTCATTGTGCCCGGCTCCATTTACGGTGATTACTGATTGTCTCTAAGTCACTGTACAAACACACTCACCATTGTACAAACACTAATCCTGACCCTATACACTGAGTAATTATAAACCCCATTACCCTACAGTTATAGGAAGTATCTGTGTACAGGTTGTATCGACCCAACTTACACAATCATAATGGCACTATCTACACACCCACGCTGTATATCACACACACAACTTACACAATCATAATAACAAAATCTACACACCCTCACTGTATATCACCCACGCAAATTACACAATCAAAATAACAAAATCTACACACCGACCCTGTGTATCACACACACAACTTACACAATCATAATGGCACTATCTACACACCCACGCTGTATCTCACACACACAACTTACACAATCATAATAACAAAATCTACACACCGACACTGTATATAACACACAAAACTGACACAATCATAATGGCACTATCTACACACCCACACACAACTTACACAATCATAAGGCAAACCATCTACACACCCCACACTGTATATCACACACACAACTTACACAATCATTTATAAGCAAAATCTACACACCGACATGTAACCACCCACACAACGTAAACACTCATAATGGCACATCTACAACACCCCAACACAACTTACACAATCATAATGGCACTATCTACACACCCACACACAAATACACAATCATAGGACCTATCTACACACCCACCACAGTTATGCACAATAAAGCATAACGTACACATATGTATACAAAATCTGACACACCGACACTGTATATAACACACACAACTTACACAATCATAATGGCACTATCTACACACCCACACACAACTTACACAATCATAATGGCACCATCTACACACCCACACTGTATATCACACACACAACTTACACAATCATTATAACAAAATCTACACACCGACACTGTATATCACCCACACAACTTACACAATCATAATGGCACTATCTACACACCCACACACAACTTACACAATCATAATGGCACTTCACACACCCACACACAACTTACACAATCATAATGGCACTATCTACACACACACACACTGATCCTGATGACTGCACACACACACACACACAATATTTACACCACTCTACAGGTTCCTAGGGTTTGTGTGGGCAGAATACTCAGGGAAGGACAAATGTCCCAGTATTTTGTGTATCTTTGTTGTCAGTTCTTTATAATTCACACTAGTAGCCCTACTTGGTGGCTATGCCAATATTGTAAAATAACGGCCAGGCATGTTACTGAACATGAAATATATGTATATTTTATATTAATTTCTTCCACTATCCGTTGATCAGATGTTAATGAATGGCATTCCCATTTCCCCCACTGTGGAGGTCCAGAGCAGTCGCCTATCAACATTGTAACTGATTCCACCACCTACGATTCCAGCCTGAAGCCAATGGTCCTCTCGGGATATGATGTGTCCCATGACAAGATGTTGATGCTGAAGAACAATGGACACACAGGTGAGAAGCAGAGATAGTGGGTGGTCTCTGGTTTCTATTATGTCATTGACACCTGCCCTGGTATATAGCATGTTATGCTATCCCATAATAATAAGTCTGTGTGTCCCACTTCATACATGTCACATGATGGCTCCGACCTCCCATCTCACATGGGGCTCTTTCCCAGTATTTTATGGCTATGGATATTAACAGGTTCCATGATGTTTATTTGCAGTTGTCCTGGATCTTCCTGACAGTCTCTTGATCACTGGGGGTCTCGGTCAAACCTATAGGGCAGCCCAGCTCCATTTCCACTGGGGTTCCAATTCTGAGCCTGGATCTGAACATGCAGTGAACGGACAGAGATTCCCAGGAGAGGTTGGTAGGGGAATGGACTAGTCTGTGGGTTTGGATGGGGGAAGGAACTTTGCTTGGGGTCATATTCGGGGTATTTACAGTTTTCCAGTTGGGTTAATGTTCTTTTATATATAAGGATTTTGTTGACTTTTGTAGATGCACGTTGTTCATTACTCTGCTGAATATAATAATGTAGATGAAGCATCAACCCAACCAGGAGGACTTGCTGTTTTATCAGTGTTTATACAGGTCAGTCTCCTACACAGTGGATTGTGAATGAATTTCCTGGCTGTTACAGTATAGACATGGGGGGAGGGATGGTGTCTGATTGGATCTTTAAAACAAACCAAAGTAGGGCAGCAACACTCAGTGCCAGTCCCACATGATGACGAGAAATGAGGACCAAGCTGTTAATGTATTGACACTGAATGGTACTGCTATGGGGTCCAGTTATGCCCCTTTGGCTTTATAGCACTTTATGGCATACATCTGGATCTAAAATATATCCATTTAATAAGATGTTAGAATATTGATTATTAAATGAATCTTTAACAGTGCAGATTGGTAGATGCCATTGAGACCAAATGTTCTCGTCATTGTAATAATGTTAAGCTTATGTGTTTAGACCTAATATTTGTTTGGGTCGGATTTCATGTTATTCTTTTATTAATTCTTGGTATTCCACTTTCTCATTTATGACCTGCAACATTTCTTGTAAAAGCTCTAAAGCTCTAAACAGCAAATTTATTTTACTGCTCTTGGTGAACTAACCTCCAAGTAGGGTAGGGCTAGGAATAGCAGGTAGGGTAGGGCTAGGAATAGCAGGTAGGGTAGGACTAGGAATAGCAGGTAGGGTAGGGTTAGTGTTAGATGGTAGGGTAGAACTAGGGGTAGCAGGTAGGGTAGTAGGCAGTGCTCCCCATTGAGCATACTAAGGTTTGGACAGCTCTTTAATTTATAAGTATAGTATGTATTATTGACAGTGAGGTTGCCAAATTAGGATTGGACACCTGAAAGGTACCCTGTGCATATGTGCTAAGGGATACCAGATACGGTAGGGTTAGGGATAGCAGTCATGGCAGGGTTAGGAAAAGCATGCAGAATAGGGTAACAGATATGAAGGAGGGTAGGGTTAAGGATGTCAGGTAGGGTAGGGTTAGAAATAGCAGGTAGAATAGGGTTAGGTATAGCAGGAAAGCTAGGGTTAGGGATTGCACGTAGTGTATGGTAGGGTAGGGTGAAGGATAAAAGACATGGTAGGGTTAGGTATACCAGGTAAGGTAGGATTATGGATATCAGGTAGAGTAGGTTTAGAGATACTGGGTAGGTTTAGGGATAGCAGGTTAAGTAGGGTTAGGGATAGTAGGCACGTGTAGAGATAGCATGGAGGGTAGAATTGGGGATAGCAGGTAGGCATAGGGATGGCATGGAGGGTAGAATTGGGGATAGCAGGTAGGCATAGGGATGGCATGGAGGGTAGGGTCATAGATAGCAGGTAGCGTTAGTGATACTGTAGCAGGTAGGGTAAGGCATAGCAGGTAGGGTAGGGTTACAGATACATAAGGCAGCAGGCAGGTACATTGAACATTCAGTATTTTGTTCTGGTCATACACAGCAGTCACAACAATTCTTTGTTAAACAGTGGGAGGTAAGGAAGAATCTGCCATTGGACATTGACTTTTTCCCATTACTGGATCTAGAAGACTGGGGACATGGAGAAGTGTCAGGGACAGATTTACCACAGTGGGTACTTGCTCACCTGTAGTTGCAGGAGCGCCTGTCAGTCTTGCCCCCTTTACCCCCCACTGTTGCAGCACAGTTAATAATGAAACACAATAATATAGTCTGTCTTCCCCAATAAGTAAAAATGGTTGTGGTTTGGGGGTGTGGCTTGTTATAAAGGGGTGTGGTTAAAGGCTCCAGGTTTTTTTGAGATGTACGGAGACCCCCAGACTATGTGATCATTTCTCATTACAGGAGGGGGAGGAGGAGAACCCGGGATTCCAGCACCTTCTTTCTTATTTGGAGAATATAACAGAGGCCGGTGAGTGCAGCGAATGTGACCCCCAGTTCGGGGCCAAAGGTCAATGTTAACCCAATGGCCTAAACTCCAATATTGACCCTTCATCGGCATTAAAAAATAACACGGTGAACGTAAATTACTGGTCGTTATCATTATATTACAGCTGTGCCATCAAATTAATGGCTGCGGTAGTCAATGGGGCCGATACTGTGTGATGTTAAATATACCGTGCGCCATCAGTACGTAACGCCTTGGGTGCTTATTTACACCGCAGTCAGAATACATTTGGTAATTGAATGATATTGATCGTCTATAAATACCACCAGTTCTAGGGCAGGTTTAAGGCCTCACACAATAGACCTTACTCAGGCCCTGTAGAGTGCAGGCACTTTGAGCCTCTTGGTGACCTTCAACCTTAACAGAATGGGGTCCTCCCAACCCTCCTAGGCAGGAGGTTGGCCTCCCCAATGTCAATCATATGGATATATCTATTATCCTGGAGCAGCACAGACATGTTGGATGACCCTGTGGATCATTGGAAATCTAGTTGCGTTATCACTGAAATGTATACAAAATAACTATCACACCCAAGAAGTCACAAGAAAGCCCCCATGCGAGCCCCCACAAATCAGGCACAATGATTAATGTATGAAAAGTGCTAAGGGCTTATTATTGCATCCACAAATCCACAGTGCAACTGAAATAATACATAATAATCAAACAAAAGAGTATCACCTTCAATACTTTCTCAGGTTTTTTTGAATGCGGCAAGTGCACTAATACTGCTACAGTTTAATATTATCAAAAATCAGTGCACACAATCAGAGGAGGTATGAATGAATGTAGAGTTGGGCCTCAGAGGAGGTGTGAGTCCATGTAGAGTTGGAACTTGGAGGAGGTGTGAGTCAAGGTAGAGTTGGACCTTGGAGGAGGTGTGAGTCAAGGTAGAGTTGGACCTTGGAGGAGGTGTGAGTCCAGGTAGAGTTGGACCTTGGAGGAGGTGTGAGTCTAGGTAGAGTTAAACCCATGTAGAGTTGGACCTTGGAGGAGGTGTGAGTCCAGGTAGAGTTGGACCTTGAAGGAGGTGTGAGTCCAGGTAGAGTTAAACCCCATGTAAGTTAAACCTTGGAGGAGGGTGAGTCCAGGTAGATTGGACTTTGGAGGTGGTGTGGAGTCCAGTGTAGAGTTGGACAATGGAGGAGGTGGAGTCTAGGTATAGTTAAACCCATGTAGAGTTGGACCTTGGAGGAGGTGGTGAATCCCGGTAGAGTTGGACCTTGGAGAGGTGTGAGTCTAGGTAGAGTTAAACCCCATGTAGAGTGGGACCTTGAGGAGGGTGAGTCCAGGTAGAGTTGGACCATGGAGAGGTGTGATTCTAGGTAGAGTTAAACCCATGTAGAGTTGGACCTTGGAGGAGATGTGAGTTCAGGTAGAGTTGGACCTTGGAGGAGATGTGAGTTCAGGTAGAGTGGGACCTTGGAGGAGATGTGAGTTCAGGTAGAGTTTGACCTTGGAGGAGGTGTGAGTCCAGGTAGAGTTGGACCTTGGAGGAGATGTGAGTTCAGGTAGAGTTGGACCTTGGAGGAGATGTGAGTCCAGGTAGAGTTTGACCTTGGAGGAGGTGTGAGTCCAGGTAGAGTTGGACCTTGGAGGAGATATGAGTCCAGGTAGAGTTGGACCTTGGAGAAGATGTGAGTTCAGGTAGAGTTGGACCTTGGAGGAGATGTGAATCCAGGTAGAGTTTGACCTTGGAGGAGATGTGAGTCCAGGTAGAGTGGGACCTTGGAGGAGGTGTGAGTTCAGGTAGAGTTGGACCTCGGAGGAGGTGTGAGTCCAGGTAGAGTTGGGTTTACATTTGAGAGATTTATGTCCACTCCGGACATGTGCTTTTAATGTATTATTTTGCAGCACTGGCGATCGGACACAAGTCCTGGGGAAGTTGGGACTAGGTAAAAACTTGCCAGTATTTGTAGCGTGACCCTAGGTGGTACGATTTGTGTTTGAAATAGATGTTGATATCCTCTGGAATTGGGTCTTCCATCGAGTTTTTGTGGAGTGATTCAAGGAGATTTATATTAATATACCGGTACTCCCTATGTACTTTTTTACTTAAGCTTGGTACACATGGTGAGATTTTTTCTTCTCGACCGATTTCCGATCGGACAAAAATGATCGAATTCGCAGCAAGTCAGGAGTGAAATTGGTCACAACCGATCAGAACCAACCGAATATTGAGTGTTCGGAAGAAGTCTGATTTGACATGTTGGAAAATCTCGATAGAACTTGTACAATTTGTTTGTGTGTATGAATGACGATTAATGTTTCCGATCATGTATTAGCCACAGGAAAGATAAACTGATCGTTGTAATGGGGAAAAGTTATTATATAGAGAGAGAGAGAGTTCAGGTGGTAAATATCGTTGTATAGAGAGATGTAGAAATGTTTAGCTTCTCTTGCTGAGACATCTGTAACAAAAGTAAAGCAGCAGTTGTCCGTCTCTTCCGTTTAATTGGTCATGCGTCATTTCTGTTCGCTCGGAACACACTTCCGCTTTCTCAATTGTATTGTCGATTGGAAGTAAAAAAAGATTATTCTGACCGGCAATTTACAATGAGAAGTTACAAATATTGGACACGCGCATATAGATGCCGGATATCAACATTGGTCGGTCGGAAACAAAATTTGTAAAAACTCTGTTCATACGATTTATGTGGTACACCTCCGCTAGAGACTGGATTTGATTGGGCCGTTTGCTCTGTTAATACAATTTACGTGGTACACCTCCGCTAGAGACTGGATTTGATTGGGCCGTCTGCTCTGTTAATACAATTCACGTGGTACACCTCCGCTAGAGACTGGATTTGATTGGGCCGTCTGCTCTGTTGATACGATTTATGTGGTACACCTCCGCTAGAGACTGGATTTGATTGGGCCGTCTGCTCTGTTGATACGATTTACGTGGTACACCTCCGCTAGAGACTGGTATTTGATTGGGCCGTATGCTCTGTGATATGATTTACGTGTACAACCCTTCCGCTAGGAACGACTGGATTTTGATTGGGCCGTCTGCCTCTGTTCATACATTACGTGTACACCTCCACTAGAGACTGGATTTGGATTGGGCCGACGACTGCTTTTTGATATTAGTTACGTGGTACACACTCCGCTAGAGACTGGATTGATTGGGCCTTCTTGCTCTGTTCATACGATTTACGTGTACAAAACAACCTCCGCTAGAGACTGGATTGATTGGGCCACATCTGCTCTGTTCATACGATTTACGTGGTACACCTCCGCTAGAACTGGATTTGATGTGGCCGTCTGCTCTGCTGTTGATACATTTACGGTGTACAACCTCCGCTAGAGACTGGATTTGATTGTGCCGCTGCGCTGATCAATCAATACTATTTTACGTGATACACCTCCGCTAGAGAATGTATTTGATAGGGCCGTTTTTGGCGCTGTGATATGATTTACGTTGGTACACCCTTCTAAGACTTAACCGGATTGGATTGGGCCTTGCTCTGTTTGATACGATTACGTGTAACAAAACCCCTGCTAGAGACTGGATTGATTGGGCCCGTGTGCTCTTTGGAATAAAACGATTTACGCGGACACACCATCTGCTTCATGAGACTGGGATTTTCATTGGGCCGATTTGCTCTGCCTTTTATACGATTTACGTGGTACACCCTGCGTAGCGACTGGATTTGGGATTGGTCCGTTTTCTCTGTTATAACGATTTACGGTGGTACACCCCTGCTAGAAGACTGGATTTTATTGGGCCGTTTGCTCTGTTGATACGTTCGCGGTACAACAAACCTCTGCTAGCGACTGGATGATTGGGCGGCCTGCTCTGTTCATATGAATTTCACGTGGTACACCTCTCCGCTAGAGACTGGTTTGATTGGTGCGTCTGCTCCTGTGATACGATTTACGGCGGTACACTAAACAACCTCTGCTATAGACTGGATTTTGATTGGGCCGTCTGCTCTGTTTCCAATAACGATTTACGTGGTACACCTCCTAGAGACCTGGATTTGATTGGGCCGACTGCTCTTTGATATATTTACGTGGTACCCTCCGCTGAGAGACTGGATTTGATTGGGCCGTCTTCTCTTTTTGATACGGTTTTATTTGGTAACACTCCACTAAGACTGGATTTGATTGGGCCCATCGCTCTGTTCATGACGATTTACGTGGTACACCTCCGCTAGAGACTGGATTTGATTGGGCGTCCTGCTCTGTTCATACAATTTACGTGGTCACCTCCCTTGCGACTGATTTGATTGGCCGTCTGCTCTGATCATACGATTTACGTGGATACACCTCCGCTAGAGAATGGATTTGATGGGCCGTTTTGCGCTGTTTTGATATTGATTTAAACGTGGTACAACCGTCTGCTATAGACTGGATTTGATTGGGCCGTTTGCTCTGTTATCGATTTCGGTACACCTCTGCAAGAGACTGGATTTGATTGGGCCGTTTGCTCTGTTTATACATTTACGTGGTAACAAGAACCCCTGCTAGAGACTGAATTTGTTTGCCGTTGCTCTGTTTGATACGATTACGTGGTACAACCTCTGCTAGAGCTGGATTGATTGGCTTTTGCTCTGCTGATCGATTACGTGGTACACCCCAGCTAGAGACTGGATTTGATTGGGCCATTTGCTCTGTTGAACGATTTACGCGGTACAAAACCTCTGCTAGAGACTTGGATTGGGATGGGCCTCTGCCTCTGTTCATGCCGATTGACGTGGTTCACCTCCGCAATACTTGATTTTGATTGGCCGTCTGCTCTGTTTCATTACGTTTACGTGTACACCTCCGCTATGGACTGGAATTTGCAATTGGGTCATCTGCTCTGTCATGAGCTATTTACAGTACAACAACCTCCGCTAAGAGACTGGATTTGATTGGGCCGTCTGCTCTGTTCATACGATTCCGTGGTACAACCTCCACTAGAGACTGGATTTGATTGGGCCTGTCTGCTTGGTTTGATACATTTAACGTGGTAGAATCCGATAGAGACGGGATTTTGATTGGGGCCTCTGCTCTGTTCATACGATTTACGTGGTACACCCTCCATATAGGACTACTGGATTTGAAGTGGGGCTGTCTGCTCTGTTCCAGATGATTTATTACGTGGTACACCTCCGTAGAGACTGGATTTGATGGGGCCGTCTGCTCTGTTGATAACGATTTACGTGGTAACAACTCCGTAGAGACTGGATTTGATTGGGCCGTCTCTCGTGTTCATACGATTCACGTGGTACACCTCACTAGAGACGGATTTGATTGGCCGTCTGCTCTGTTCAACGATTCACGTGGTACACCTTCCGCGAGAGACTGGATTTGATTGGAGCCATCTGCCTTCATCACGATTCACGGGAAAAAAAAAAAAAAAAAAACAACCCTGCTAGAGCTGATTTGATTGGGCCGTCTGCTCTGTGATAACGATTCCCGTGGTACAACACCTGCTCCGCTATAGACGGACTTTGATTGGGCCGTCTGCGCTGTTTCATACGATTTTTTACGTGGTACAAACACCTCCGCTAGAGACTGGATTGATTGGGCCGTCTGCTCTGTTCATACGATTTTACGTGGTACACCCTCCTGCTAGAGACTGGATTTACTTGGGGCCATCTGACTCTGTTACAATACGATTTACAATAAATAGTACACACAACCAACAAAAACACACCTCCGCTAGAGACTGGATTTGATTGGGCGTCTGCTCTGTTGATACGATTTTACGTGGTGACACCTCCGCTAGAGACTGGATTTGATTGGGCCGTCTGCTCTGTTGATAACGATTTTACGTGTACACCTCCCGCTATGACGGGTTTTGATTTGTCCATCTGCTCTGTTTGATACATTTACTTTGTACACCTCCGCTAGAGACGGGAGTTGGATGGGGGCCTCTGCCTCTGTTTGATACGATTTACGTGGTCACAAACCTCCGGACTAAGACTGGTATTGGATTGGAAACCAGTCCTGCCTTTCATACTATTTCACGTGGTACAACTCCGCTAGAGACGGGGTTTGATTGGCCGTCTCGCTGTTGATTACGATTTACGTGGTCACCTCTGCTAAAAGACGGATTTTGATTGGGCGTCTGCTCTGTTGATTACGATTACGTGGTACACTCCGCTAGAGCTGTTCTTGATTGGGCCTCTGCCTGTTATACGATTTACGTGGTACATCCTCCGCTAGAGACTGGATTTGATTGGCCGTCTGCTCTGTTGATACAGATTACGTGGTACACCTCCGCTAGAGACGGGGTTTGCTTGGGCCGTCCTGCTCTGTTGATACTTTACGTGTACACACCTCCGCGAGAGCACTGGGTTTGATTATTGGGCCGTCTGCTCCTTTATACGGTTACGTTGTACAGACCTCCGCTAGAGACTGGGTTTGATTGGCAGTCTGCTCTGTTGATTACGATTTACGTGGTTACACCTCCGCTAGAGACGGGTTTGATTTGGGCCGTCCGGTTCTGTTGATAACATTTTGTACGTGACACCGACGCTAGAACGGATTTGATTGGGCCGTTTGCTCTGTTGATAACGATTTACGTGGTATCACCCCTCCTCTAGAGACTGGGTTGATTGGGCCGGTCTGCTCTCTGTTTTTATACGATTACGGGTACAACCTCCGTAGAGACTGGGTTTGATTGGGCCGTTCCCTGCTCTTTTTATACGATTTACGTGGTTACAGGCCTCCGCTAAGAGACTGATTTGATTGGGCCTCGCTCTTTTGATACGATTTTACGTGGTACACCTCCGTAGAGACGGGTTTGGATGGGCCGTCTGCTCTGTTGATACCGATTTACCTGTGGTCAGCCCAAGACCCTCCGCTAGAGACTGGATTGGATTGGGCCGTCTGCTCGTTGATACGATTTATGGTGGTCACCTCCGCTAGAGACTGGATTTGATTGGGCCGTCCCTCTGTTGATATACGAATTTACTGGTCACCTCCGCTAGAGACTGGATTTGATTGGGCCGTCTGCTCTGTTGATACGATTTACGTGGTACACCTCCGCTAGAGACTGGATTTGATTGGGCCGTAGCAGATTATGGTTGTAGCAGATTATAAAAAGATGATTACTGTAGCAGAACCTGAGGAAGAGAGAAGTGAATCTCTGTAATTGTCCATAATAAAAAGGTATCACCTGAACCAACAGTACTCATCTTTATAGTATTGGATACACGTGTGATTGTTGTGTATCATTTCAGTTGCACTATGGGTATGTAACGCAATGTTATCCCTCTTATGTCCTGCTGGGCCTGTTTATCATTGTTTAGTTATATAGATGACAATGGTGAATGAAGATGACTACACGTTATGATTGACAGTGAGAGCACAGAGATCCCAGGGTCGTATTCATGGGTTTTACCACAGAGACTGGGACAGAATATTTACCGGTACAACGGATCCCCACTAACTCCCACACCATGCTACCAACTGTCAACTGGCCCTTGTTTAATAACCGAACGGCTCATTCGCACCAGAACAGTGAGACAGAGTGACCCACACAGGTGGCATGATTGTGCCTTAGATGGAGGCGAACATTCCCCATGTTTTCGCTCCCTCTGTACCCCTGACGGTGATACTAGAAGACACTGTCTCACTCTGACCACGATCACAATCATGAAAATGAATTTCAGGGATCTGACAAAATCTAAATGGACGAGTCTATTGGGAGAAGCTTCAAACCACCAGTGGGATGACTGATACTCTCTGGGGCTTGGTAACGTCAAACGCTATTGTATTGAATGTCAAATAGAACCCTTTAACCAGTGTAAATCCGAATGTGATTCTCTGTGCACAGCAGTGTGAGTAAATGTGATTCTCTTGTGGGCACAGTCATGTGAGGAGTAAATGTGATTCTCGTGTGCACTTCAGTGTGAGTATGAATGTTGATTCTCGTGTGCAAGTCAGGTGAGTAAAATTTGATCTCTTGTGTCACGTCAGTGTGAGTATATATGTGATTCTCTTGTGCACAGTCAGTGTTAGTAGAATGTCATCATTGTGAGTAGAGTGATTCTCTTGTGCACATGTCAGTGTGAGTAGAATGTGATTCTCTTGTGCACGTCAGTGTGAGTAGAATGTGATTCTCTTGTGTCACGTCATTGTGAAGTAGAATGTGATTCTCTTGTGCCCAGTCGTTTGAGTAAAATGTGATTCTCTTTGCACAGTCAGTGTGGTAGAATGGGATTCTCTTGTGCACAGTCAAGTGGTGAGTATATGTTATTTCTCTTGTCCACATCCCCAGTGGAGTATAATTGTGATTCTCTTATGCACATCAGTAGGAATAGAAGTGATTTCTCTGAGCACAGTCAGTTGAGTAGAATGTTTATTCTCTTGGTGCCAGGTCAGTGTGAATTAGAATGTGATTCTCTTGTGCACGTCCAGTGTGAGTAAAATGTGATTCTCTTGTGCACAGTCAGTGTGAGTAGAATGTGATTCCCTTGTGCACAATCAGTGTGAGTAAAATGGGATTCTCTTGGGCACAGTCAGTGTGAATAGAATTGATTAATCTTGTTCACATCAGTGGTGAATAGAATGTGATTCTCTTGTGCACATGCAGTGTGATTAAAATGTGATTCTCTTATTGATTTCTCTTGTGGCCAGGCAGTGTGAGTAAATGTGACTTCTCTTGTGCCAGTCGTGTGAGTAGAATGTATTCCCTTGTGCACAATCCGTGGTAGTTAACATGTGATTCTCTTGTGGCACAGTCAGTGTGAGTAGAATGTATTCTTTGTGTCACAGTCATGTGCGTAAATGTGATTCTCTGTGTCAGTCATGTGAGTAGAATGTGATTCTCTTTTCTCTTGTGCACAGTCAGTGTGAGTAGAATGATTCTCCTTGTGCACACAGCCAGGGAGAAGAATGTCATCAGTGTGAGTAGAATTGATTCTCTTGTGCACAGTCAGTGTGAGTAGAATTGTCATCATTGTGAGTATGAGAATGTGATTCTCCTTTGTGCACAGTCCGTGTGAGTAGAATGTGATTCTCTGTGCAAACAGTCAGTGTGAGTAGAATGATGATTCTCTTGTTGCACAGTGCAGTTTAGTGTAGAATGCGATTCTCTTGTGCACAGTCAGTGTATTAGAATGTGATTCTCTTGTGCACAGTACAGTGTGAGGTAAATGTGATTTCTCTTGTGGCCAGTCAGTGTGAGTAGAATGTGAATTCTCTTATGCACAGTCAGTAGGAATAGAATGTGGATTCTCTGACACGTCCCCAGTGTGAGTAGAATGTGATTCTCCTTGTGCACGTCAGTGGAGTATAATGTGAGTCTCTGTGCACAGTCAGTGTGAGTAGAGATGTGATTCTCTCTCTTGTGCACCTTCAGTGTGAGTAGAATGTGATTCCTTGTGCACAATCAGTGGGCGTACAATGGGTTCTCCTCTTGGGCACATCATTGTGAATAGACTGTATTTTTATTTGATTAGAATTTCTCTAATTTAATTATTTTTCATTTTTTTATAGTTTCATTGTTATTTTTTATCATCTTTCTTTACGTGGTACACCTCTGCTAGAGACTGGATTTGATTGGGCCGTTTGCTCTGTTGATACGATTTACGTGGTACACCCCTGCTAGAGACTGGATTTGATTGGGCCGTTTGCTCTGTTGATACGATTTACGTGGTACACCTCTGCTAGAGACTGGATTTGATTGGGCCGTTTGCTCTGCTGATACGATTTACGTGGTACACCCCTGCTAGAGACTGGATTTGATTGGGCCATTTGCTCTGTTGATACGATTTACGCGGTACACCTCTGCTAGAGACTGGATTTGATTGGGCCGTCTGCTCTGTTCATACGATTTACGTGGTTCACCTCCGCTAGAGACTGGATTTGATTGGGCCGTCTGCTCTGTTCATACGATTTACGTGGTACACCTCCGCTAGAGACTGGATTTGATTGGGCCATCTGCTCTGTTCATACGATTTAATCACTACTGAATTGTACTCCTAAGTCACTGTAAACAACACATCACCATTGTACACACTAATCCTGACCTATACACTGAGATTATAAACACCCATTACCCTACTTTTATAGGAAGTATCTGTGTACATGTTGTATCTGACCCAACCCTTTTACACAATCATAAATGCACTATCTACACACCCACGCTGTATACACACACACAACTTACACAATCATAATAACAAAATCTACACACCCTCACTGTATATCACCCACGCAAATTACACAATCAAAATAACAAATCTACACACCCACCCTGTAGATCACACACACAACTTACACAACATAATGTCACTATCTCCCAACACCCACGCTGTATCTCACACACACAACTTACACAATCATAATAACAAAATCTACACACCGACACTGTATATAACACACAAAACTGACACAATCATAATGGCACTATCTACACACCCACACACAACTTACACAATCATAATGGCACTATCTACACACCCACACACAACTTACACAATCATAATGGCACCATCTACACACCCACACTGTATATCACCCACACAACTTACACAATCATAATGGCACTATCTCCACAACCCACCACACAACTTACACAATCATAATGGCACCATCTACACACCCACACTGTATATCACCCACACAACTTACACAATCATAATGGCACTATCTACACACCCACACACAACTTACACAATCATAATGGCACTATCTACACATGGCACTATCTACACACCCACACACAACTTACACAATCATAATGGCACTTCTCTACATCACACCCACACACAACACCAATTCATAATGGCACTATCTACCACCCCACACACAACTTACACAATCTATGGCACTATCTACACACCCACACACACACTTACACAATCATAATGGCACTATCTACACACACACACACACGATCCTGATGACTGCACACCACCACACCCACACAATATTTACACCACTCACAGGTTCCTAGGGTTTGTGTGGGCAGAAATACTCAGGGAAGGACAAATGTCCCAGTATTTTGTGTATCTTTGTGTCAGTTTCTTTTATAATTCACACTAATAGCCCTACTTGGTGGCTATGCCAATATTGTAAAATAACGGCCAGGCATGTTACTGACCATGAACTATATGTTATTTTATATAATTTCTTCCACTATCCGTTGATCAGATGTTAATGAATGGCATTCCCATTTCCCCCCTGTGGAGGTCAGGCAGTCGCCTATCAACATTGTAACTGATTCCACCACCTACGATTCCAGCCTGAAGCCAATGGTCCCTCTCGGATATGATGTGTCCCATGACACGATGTTGATTCTGAAGAACAATGGCACACCAGGTGAGAAGCAGAGATAGTGGGTGGTCCCTGGTTTCTATTATGTCATTGACACCTGCCCTGGTATATAGCATTTATGCTATCCTAAATATAATGTCTGTTGTGCCCACTTTCATACATGTCACATGATGGCTCCGACCTCCCATCTCACATGGGGCTCTTTCCCAGTATTTTATGGCTATGGATTTAACAGGTTCCATGATGTTTATTTGCATTGTCCTGGATCTTCCTGACAGTCTCTTGATCACTGGGGTCTCGGTCAACCTATAGGCAACCCAGCTTCCATTTTCACTGGGGTCCAATTCTGAGCCTGGATCTGAACTGCAGTTGAACGACAGAGATTCCCAGGATAGGTTGGTAGGGGATGGACTATCTGTGGTTTGGATGGGGGAAGGAACTTTTGCTTGGGGTCATATTCGGGGTAATTTACAGTTTTCCTTGGGTTAATGTTCTTTTATATATAAGGATTTTGTTGACTTTTGTAGATGCACGTGGTTCATTACTCTGCTGAATATAATATGTAGATGAAGCATCAACCCACCAGGAGGACTTGCTGTTTTATCAGTGTTTTACAGGTCGAGTCTCCTACACAGTGATTGTGAATGAATTTCCTGGCTGTTACGCGTAGACTGGGGGGAGGGATTGGTGTCTGATTGGATCTTTAAAACAAACCAAAGTAGGGCAGCACACCTCAGTGCCAGTCCCACATGTGAACGAGAAATGAGGACCAAGCTGTCAATGTATTGACACTGAATGGTACTGCTATGGGGTCCAGTTATGCCCCTTTGTGGCTTTATAAGCACTTTTATGGCATACATCTGGATCTAAAATATATCCATTTAATAAGAATGTTAGAATATTGATTATTAAATGAATCTTTAACAGTGCAGATTGGTAGATGCCATTGAGCCAAATGTTCTCATCATTGTAATATTTAAGCTATGTGTTTTTAGACCTAACTATGTGTTTGTTGGGTCGGATTTCATGTTATTCTTTTATTAATTCTTGGTATTCCACTTTCTCATCTATGACCTGCAACATTTCTTGTAAAAGCTCTAAAGCTCTAAACACAGCAAATTTTTTTACTGGCTCTTGTGAAACTAACCTCCAGTTAGGGTAGGGCTCAGGAATAGCAGTAGGGTAGGGCTAGGAATAGCAGGTAGGGTAGGGTTAGTGTTAGATGGTAGGGTAGAACTAGGGGTAGGTAGTTAGTAGGCAGTGCTCCCCATTGAGCATACTAAGGTTTGGACAGCTCTTTAATTTATAGTATAGTATGTTTATTAACAGTGAGGTTTGCCAAATTAGGATTGGACACCTGAAAGGTACCCTGTGCATATGTGCTAGGGATACCAGATACGGTAGGGTTAGGGATAGCAGTCATGGCAGGGTTAGGAAAGCATGCAGAATAGGGTAACAGATATAAGGAGGGTAGGGTTAGGATGCAGGTAGTGTAGGGTTTATAGAAATAGCAGGTATAATAGGGTTAGGTATACCAGGTAAGGTAGGAATTATGGATTCATGTAGAAGTAGGTTTAGAGATACTGGGTAGGTTTAGGGATAGCAGGTTGGGTAGGGTTAGTGATAGCAGGTTGGGTAGGGTTAGGGATAGCAGGTTAAGTAGGGTTAGGGATAGTAGGTACATGTAGGGATGGCATGGAGGGTAGAATTAGGGATAGCAGGTAGGCATAGGGATGGCATGGAGGGTAGGGTCATAGATAGCAGGTAGCGTTAGTGATACTGTAGCATGTAGGTAGGGTTACGGATACTAAGTGCATGCAGGCAGGGTACATTGAACATTCAGCATTTTTGTTCTGGTCATACACAGCAGTGCACAAACAATTCTTGTTAAACGGTGGAGGTAGGAAGAATCTGCCATTGAGCATTGACTTTTACCCATTACTGGATCTAGAAGACTGGAGACATGGAGAGTGCAGGGACAGATTTACCACAGTGGGTACTGCTCACCTGTAGTTGCAGGGCGCGCCTGTCAGTCTTGCCCCCTTTAACCCCCCCACTGATGCAGCACAGTTAATAATGAAACACAATAATTAGTCTGTCTTCCCCAATAAGTAAAATGGGTGTGGTGTTTGGGGGTGTGGGCTTGTTATAAAGGGGTGGTTAAAGGTTTCCAGGTTTTTTGGAGATGTACGGAGACCCCCAGCTGTGGTCATTTCTTATACAGGAGGGGGGAGGAGGAGAACCCGGGGATTCCAGCACCTTCTTTCTTATTTGGAGAATATAACAGAGGCCGTGAGTGCAGCGAATGTGACCCCCATTCGGGGCCAAGGTCAATGTTAACCCAATGGGCTAACTCCATATTGACCCTTTATCGGCATTAAAAATAACCACGGTGAACGTAAATTACTGGTCGTTATCATCATATTACAGCTGTGCCATCAAATTAATGGCTGCGGTAGTCATGGGCCGATACTGTGTGATTGTTTAATACCGTGCGCCATCAGTACGTAACGCCTTGGGTGCTTATTTACAAACACCGCAGTCAAATACATTTGGTAATTGAATGATATTGATCGCTATAAATACCACCAGTTCTAGGGCAGGTTTAAGGCCTCACACAATAGACCTTACTCCAGGCCCGTAGAGTGCAGGCACTTTGAGCCTCTTGTGACCTTCAACCTTAACAAATGGGGTCCTCCCACCCCTCCTAGGCAGGGGGTTGGCCTCCCCAATGTCAATCATATTGATATATCTATTATCCTGGAGCAGCACAGTCATGTTGAATGACCCTGTGGATCATTGGAAATCTAGTTGTGTTATCACTGAATGTATACAAAATAACTATCACACCCAAGCAAGTCACAAGAAAGCCCCCATGCGAGCCCCCCACAAATTAGGCACAATCATTAATGGATGAAAAGTGCTAAGGGCTTATTATTGCATCCACAAATCCACAGTGCAACTGAATAATACATAATAATCAACAAAAGAGTATCACCTTCAATACTTTCTCAGGTTTTTTTTGAATGCGGCAAGTGCACTAATACTGCTACAGTTTAACATTATCAAAAAGCATGCACACAATCAGAGGAATATGAATCAATGTAGAGTTGGGCCTCAGAGGAGGTGTGAGTCCATGTATGTTGGAACTTGAGGAGGTGTAGTCAGGTACAGTTGAAAACTTGGAGGTGTTGAGTCCAGGTATAGTTGGACCTAGGAGGAGGTGTGAGTCCAGGTAGAGTTGGACCTTGGAGAGGTGTGATCCAGGTAGAGTTGGACCATGGAGGAGGTGTGAGTCTAGGTAGAGTTAAATCAGTTAGAGTTGGAGACCTTGGAGGAGGTGTGAATCCAGTAGATTTGGACCTTTAAGAGGTGTGAGTCCAGGTAGAGTTAAACCCATGTAAGTTAAACCTTGGAGGAGGTGTGAGTCCAGGTAGAGTTGGACTTTGGAGGTGGTGTGAGTCCAGGTAGAGTTGGACCATGGAGGAGGTGTGAGTCTAGGTATAGTTAAACCCATGTAGAGTTGGACCTTGGAGGAGGTGTGAATCCCGGTAGAGTTGGACCTTGGAGGAGGTGTGAGTCTAGGTAGAGTTAAACCCCATGTAGAGTTGGACCTTGAGGAGGTGTGAGTCCAGGTAGAGTTGGACCATGGAGGAGGTGTGAGTCTAGGTAGAGTTAAACCCATGTAGAGTTGGACCTTGGAGGAGGTGTGAGTCCAGGTAGAGTTGGACCTTGGAGGAGGTGTGAGTCCAGGTAGAGTTGGACCTTGGAGGAGGTGTGAGTCCAGGTAGAGTTAACCCTTAGAGTTGGACCTTGGAGGAGGTGGTGAGTCCGAGGAGAGTTGGACCTTGGAGGAGGTGTGAGTCCAGGTAGAGTTGGACCTGGAGGAGGTGTGAGTCCAGGTAGAGTTGGACCTGGAGGAGGTGTGAGTCCAGGTAAGTTTGGACCTTGGAGGAGGTGTGAGTCCAGGTAGAGTTAAACCCTGTAGAGTTGGACCTTGGAGGAGGTTTAGTCAAGGTAGAGTTGGACCTTGGAGGAGGTGTGAGTCCAGGTAGAGGTGGACCTTGGAGGAGGTGTGAGTTCAGGTAGAGTTAAACCCATGTAGAGTTGGACCTTGGAGGAGGTGAGAGTCCAGGTAGAGTTGGACTTTGGAGGAGGTGTGAGTCCAGGTAGAGTTAAACCCATGTAGAGTGGGACCTGGGAGGAGGTGTGAGTCCAGTAGAGTTAGACCTTGGAGGAGTGTGAGTCCAGGTTAGAGTTGACCTTGGAGGGTGTGAGTCCAGGTAAGTTGACCTTGGAGGAGGTGTGGTGAGTCCAGGTAGAGATTTGGACCTTGGAGGAGGTAGAGTCCAGTAAGAGTTAAACCTATGTAGATTGGACCTTGGAGGAGATGTGAGTCCAGGTAGAGTTGGACCTTGGAAGATGTGTGAGTCCAGGTAAGTTGGACCTAGGAGGAGGGTGTTGAGTCGGTAGAGTTGGACCTTGGAGGATGTGAGTCCCAGGTAGAGTTGGACCTTGAGGAGTGTGAGTCCAGGTAGAGTGGACCTTGGAGGAGGTGTGAGTCCAGGTAGAGTTGGACCTTGGAGGAGGTGTGAGTCCAGGTAGAGTTTTGGACCTTGGAGGAGGTGTGATCCAGGTAGAGTTAACCCATGTAGAGTTAACCTTGGAGGAGGTGTGAGTCCAGGTAGAGTTGGACCTTGGAGGAGTGGTGAGTCCAGGTAGAGTTTGGACATTGGAGGAGGTGTGAGTCCAGGTAGAGTTAACCCATGTAGAGTTTAAACCTGGAGGAGTGTGATTCCAGGTAGAGTTGGACCTTGAGGAGGATGTTGAGTCCAGTAGAGTTTGACCTTGGAGGAGTGTGATTCCAGGTAAGTTAACCCATGTAGAGTTGGAACGTTGGAGGAGGTGGAGTCCAGGTAGAGTTGGACCTTGGAGGAGGTGAGAGTCCAATAGGTTGGACTTTGGAGGAGTGTGAGTCCAGTAGAGTAAACCCATGTAGAGGACCTTGAGGAGTGTGAGTCCAGGTAAGTTTGGACCTTGGAAGAGGTGTGAGTCCAGGTAGAGTTGGACCTGGAGTGTGGTGTGAGTCCAGGTAGAGTTGGACCTGGAGGAGGTGTGATCCAGGTAAGATTTGGACCTTGGAAGAGGTGTGAGTCCAGGTAGATTGGACCTTGGAGGTGGTGTGAGTCCAGGTAGAGTTTGGACCTTGAAGGAGGTGTGAGTCCAGGTAGAGTTAAACCCATGTAGAGTTGGACCTTGGAGGAGGTCTGAGTCCAGGTAAGTTGGACCTTGGAGAGTGTGTAGTCCAGGTAGAGTTAACCCATGTAGATTTTGGACCTTGGAGGAGGTGTGAGTCCAGGTAGAGTTTACAACCCATGTAGAGTTGGACCTTGGAGAGGTGTGAGTCTAGTGTAGTTGGACCTTGGAGGAGGTTTTGAGTCCAGGTAGAGTTAAACCCATGTAGAGTTGGACCTTGGAGGAGGTGTGAGTCCAGGTAGAGTTGGACATTGGAGGAGGTGTGAGTCCAGGTAGAGTTAAACCCATGTAGAGTTGGACCTTGGAGAAGGTTGAGAGTCCAGGTAGAGTTGGGCCTTGGAGGAGGTAGAGTCCAAGTAGAGTTGGACTTGGGAGGAGTGTGAGTCCAGTAGAGTTAAACCCATGTAGAGTTGGACTTGGAGGATGTTGAGTCCAGGTAGAGTGGACCTTGGAGGAGGTGTGAGTCCAGTAGAGTTGGACCTGGAAGAGGTTGAGTCCAGGTAGAGTTGGACCTTGGAGGTGGTGTGAGTCCAGGTAGAGTTGGACCTTGGAGGAGGTGTGAGTCCAGGTAGAGTTGGACCTTGGAAGAGGTGTGAGTCCAGGTAGAGTTGGACCTTGGAGGTGGTGTGAGTCCAGGTAGAGTTGGACCTTGAAGGAGGTGTGAGTCCAGGTAGAGTTAAACCCATGTAGAGTTGGACCTTGGAGGAGGTGTGAGTCCAGGTAGAGTTGGACCTTGGAGGAGGTGTGAGTCCAGGTAGAGTTAAACCCATGTAGAGTTGGACCTTGGAGGAGGTGTGAGTCCAGGTAGAGTTTAACCCATGTAGAGTTGGACCTTGGAGGAGGTGTGAGTCTAGGTAGAGTTGGACCTTGGAGGAGGTTTGAGTCCAGGTAGAGTTAAACCCATGTAGAGTTGGACCTTGGAGGAGGTGTGAGTCCAGGTAGAGTTGGACATTGGAGGAGGTGTGAGTCCAGGTAGAGTTAAACCCATGTAGAGTTGGACCTTGGAGAAGGTGAGAGTCCAGGTAGAGTTGGGCCTTGGAGGAGGTGTGACAGTACTCATCTTTATAGTATTGGATACATGTGTGATTGTTGTGTATCATTTCAGTTGCACTATGGGTATGTAGCGCAATGTTATCCCTCTTATGTTCTGCTGGGCCTGTTTATCATCATTTAGTTATATAGATGACAATGGTGAATGAAGAGGTCTACACGTTTTGATTGACAGGTGAGAGCACAGAGATCCCAGGGTTCGATATTCATGGGTTATTACCACAGAGACTGGACAGATATTACCGGTACAACGGATCCCTCACTACTCCACCATGCTACCAGACGGTCAACTGGACCTTGTTTAACCAGACGGTCTCATTATCACCAGAACAGGTGAGACAGAGTGACCCACACAGGGGCATGATTGGGCCTTAGAATGGAGCGAACATTCCCCATGTTTCTCCCTCTGTACCCCTGACAGGTGGAGATACTAGAAGACACTGTCCACTCTGACCACGATCACATCATGAAAATGAATTTCAGGGATCGACAAAGTCTAAATGGACGAGTCGTATTGAGAAGCTTCAAACCACCAGTGGGAGGACGGAGACTCTCTGGGGCTGGTAACGTCTAGGAACATATTGTATTGTGTGCAAATAGAACCCTTTAACAAGTGCGAGTAGAATGTGATTCTCTTGTGCACAGTCAGTGTGAGTAGAGTGTGATTCTCTTGTGCACAGTCAGTGTGAGTAGAATGTGATTCTCTTGTGCACAGTCAGTGTGAGTAGAATGTGATTCTCTTGTGCACAGTGTGAGTAGAATGTCATTCTCTTGTGCAGTCAGTGATAATAAAATGTGATTCTCTTGTGCACAGTGTGAGTAGAATGTCATTCTCTTGTGCAGTCAGTGTGAGTAGAATGTCATTCTCTTGTGTGCAGTCAGTGTGAGTAGAATGTCATTCTCTTGTGCGCAGTTAGTGTGAGTAGAATGTGATTCTCTTGTGCACAGTCAGTGTGAATAGAATGTGATTCTCTTGTGCACAGTCAGTGTGAGTAGAATGTGATTCTCTTGTGCACAGTCAGTGTGAGTAGAATGTGATTCTCTTGTGCACAGTGTGAGTAGAATCGGATTCTCTTGTGCACATTCAGTGTGAGTAGAATGTGATTTTCTTGTGCACAGTCAGTGCGAGTAGAATGTGATTCTCTTGTGCAGTCAGTGATAATAGAATGTGATTCTCTTGTGCACAGTCAGTGTGAGTAGAATGTGATTTTCTTGTGCACAGTCAGTGCGAGTAGAATGTGATTCTCTTGTGCAGTCAGTGATAATAGAATGTGATTCTCTTGTGCACAGTCAGTGTGAGTAGAATGTGATTCTCTTGTGCACAGTCAGTGTGAGTAGAATGTGATTCTCTTGTGCACAGTCAGCGTGAGTAGAATGTCATTCTCTTGTGCGCAGTTAGTTGAGTAAGAATGTGATTCCTGTGCACGTCAGTGTGATAGAATGATTCCTTGTCAGTCGTGAATAGATGTGACTCTTGTGCACATCAGTGCGAGTAGAATCAATTCTCTTGTGCCAGTCAGGTGAATAGAATGTGATTCTCTTTGCACAGTCAGTTGTGAAGAGAATGTTTTCTTGTGCACAGTCCGTGTGAATAGAATGTGATTCCTTGTGCGCAGTTAGTGGTGATTAGATGTGATTCTCTTGTGCACAGTCAGTGAGTAGATGTGATTCTCTTGTGCACAGTCGTGTGAATAAATGTGATTCTCTTGCACAGTCGTGTGATAGAATGTGATTCTCTTGTGCACAGTCAGTGTGAATAGAATGTGATTCTCTTGTGCACAGTCAGTGTGAATAGAATGTGATTCTCTTGTGCACAGTCAGTGTGAATAGAATGTGATTCTCTTGTGCACAGTCAGTGTGAATAGAATGTGACTCTCTTGTGCACATTCAGTGCGAGTAGAATCAGATTCTCTTGTGCGCAGTCAGCGTGAATAGAATGTGATTCTCTGTGCACAGTCAGTGTGAATAGAATGTATTCTCTTGTGCACAGTCCGTGTGAATAGAATGTGATTCCCTTGTGCGCAGCTAGTGTATTAGAATGTGATTCTCTTGTGCACAGTCAGTGTGATAGAATGTGATTCTCTTGTGCACAGTCAGTGTGAGTAGAATGTGATTTACTTGTGCACAGTCAGTGTGAATAGAATGTGATTCTCTTGTGCACAGTCAGTGTGAGTAGAATGTGATTTACTTGTGCACAGTCAGTGTGAATAGAATGTGATTCTCTTGTGCACATCAGTGTGAGTAAATGGATTCTCTTGTGCCAGTCATGTGAGTAGAATGGATTCTCTTGTGCACAGTCAGTGTGAGTAGAATGTGATTCTCTTGTGCACATGTCAGTGTGAATAGAATGTGATTCTCTTGTGCACAGTCAGTGTGAGTAGAATGTGATTTACTTGTGCACAGTCAGTGTGAATAGAATGGGATTCTCTTGTGCACAGTCAGTGTGAGTAGAATGTGATTCTCTTGTGCACTCATGTGAGTAGAATGGATTCTCTTGTGCACAGTCAGTGTTAGTAGAATGTGATTTACTTGTGCACAGTCAGTGTGAATAGAATGTGATTCTCTTGTGCACAGTCAAGTGTGAGTAGAATGTGATTTCTTGTGCACATCAGTGTGAATAGAATGGATTCTCTTGTGCACAGTCAGTGTGAGATTGTATTCTCTATCACACGCACTGAGCCTCCCTCCTCTCCACCCCCACTGACTCTCTAACTTACTCAAACTTTACTCCTCATTGTATTCTCTACCACACACACTGAGCCTCCCTCCTCTCCACCCCCACTGACTCTCTAACTTACTCAAACTTTACTCCTCATTGTATTCTCTACCACACACACTGACCCTCACTGCCTTGCTGTACAAGGGATCTGCTGATCTGCAACATTTAAGAAGTCATGAGGAGTGTGTGTCTAATAAAGGTACAAGGACACAGACTGAGATATACAGGGAACTCTGGGGCACCACTCATGTATTATAAGGGATAATGTACCCCTACTGTAATTATAAGGATATTAGAAGTCACTGAGGAGTTCTGTGTCCATATAAAGGTACAAGGACACAGACTGAGTTATACAGGGAAATTCTGGGTACCACTCATGATTATAAGGATATGTATCCCCTACTGTAAATAATAAGGATATTAGAGTCACTGAGGAGTTCTGTGTCTATATAAAGGTACAAGGACACAGACAGTTATACAGGGAACTCTGGTACCACTCATGTATTATAAGGGATAATGTATCCCCTACTGTAAATTATAAGGATATTAGAAGTCCACTAGGGGTTTGTGTTCATTAAAGGTACAAGGACAAGACTGAG
Organism: Hymenochirus boettgeri; assembly: GCA_019447015.1. Lineage (NCBI taxonomy): Eukaryota > Metazoa > Chordata > Amphibia > Anura > Pipidae > Hymenochirus > Hymenochirus boettgeri. Next base: position 140,055 of record JAACNH010000287.1, on the reverse strand, counting down.
TTATACAGGGAACTCTGGGTACCAACTCATGTATTATAAGGGATAATGTATCCCCTACTGAATTATAAGGATATTAGAAGTCACTGGGAGTTGTGTCTATATAAGGTACAAGGACACAGACTAGTATACAGGAACTTGGGTACCACTCAGTATTTAAGGGATAAGTGTATCCCCTACTGTAAATTATAAAGGATATTAGAGTCACTGAGGAGTTTCTGTGTCTATATAAAGGTACAAGGACACGAACGAGTTATCAGGGAACTCTGGGTACCATTCAGTATTATAAGGGATAATGTATCCCCTACTGTAAATTATAAGGATATTAGAAGTCACTGAGGAGTTCTGTGTCTATATAAAGGTACAGGACACAGAGTTATACAGGGTAGTGAAACACTACTGTAAATTATATAAGGAAAAAGGTGATCGGCCCATGAGTTATCTATGTGTGCGCAGGCCATTCGAAATTGTCCAAAATGAATTATGGCCATGGATGATCAGGTCATGCGATCGTTGGGCCATTCATGGACGATTATCATATCAGACAATTAGAGGGGGAAATCCGTCGTCCCATCCAATCATATGGCTGCGATCGGAACCATCCATGGCCAACCATAAGGGCAAAAAGGATTTGATTATACAATTACATGTTACATGTTACCTTGGACTTTAAGAGAGCTACAGTGACAATGGAAATAGATGGATCCTGACTATAATAATAATACTCAACTGGACATATTTATTTAATGTATGTTAATGAACATTCCCCAACAGGTGATATGTTGGCCATTATATTTGGATCCTTTTCGCATGACAGCTGTAGCTTTCTTATGTATGTAGGAGAAAACCAGAGCAGAAAACAAAGGTAAAATTCCGTCTGTGTTAACTTCTACAGTAATTCACTATCTCATAGACACCAATCACTGACCCCCACACTGACCCTCCCTCCACTCCCACTGACACTCAAACTTTACTACTCACTGTATTCTCTATCACACACACTGACCCTCCTCTCCACCCCCACTGACTCTTTAAACTTTACTACTCACTGTATTCTCTATCACACACACTGACCCTCCCTCCTCTCCACCCCCACTGACTCTCTAACTTAAGCCTCGTACACATGTGCAATCGCAGGTCCTGACCCCCATGCCAATGTATCTGACGTTCGTTTCGGACGATAATGGCCGTGTATGGGCCCTTATCACCCGAAACGGCTGGTCATTCCCAGATCCGCCCTGTCGTCGTGCAATGATCCCCGCTTCAGCCAATAAAAGGCCCACACACGGGCCAATATCGACCAAAAATGAACGTTCTGACACATCGTGCATCGCGGGTTGGGACCCGCGATCGCACGTGTGTACAAACCTTTAATCAACCTTTACACCATGTTGTTTCATCTATCACATGCACTGACCCACCCTCCTCCCACCCCACTGACGCTCTAACTTACTCAAACTTTACTCCTCATTGTATTCTCCATCACACGGCACTGAGCCTCCCTCCTCTCCACCACCCACTGAATCTCTAAACTTGCTCAAACTTTATCCTCATGATTCTACTATCACGCGCACTGAGCCTCCCTCCTCTCCACCCCACTGACTCTCTAACTTACTCAAACTTTACTCCTCACTGTATTTCTACACACGCACTGAGCCTCCTCCTCTCCACCCCCACTGAATTCTAACTACTCAAACTTTACTCCTATTGTATTCTACTACCACACGCATGAGCCTCCCTCCTCTCCACCCCCACTGACTCTCTAACTTACTCAACTTTACTCCTCATTGTATTCTCTATACACACGCACTGAGCCTCCCTCCTCTCCACCCCCACTGACTCTCTAACTTATCAAACTTACTCCTCACTGTATTTTACACACGCACTGAGCCCTCCCTTCTCTCCACCCCCACATGACTCTCTAACTTACTCAAACTTTACTCTCATTGTATTCTCTATCACACGCACTGAGCCTCCCTCCTCTCCACCCCACTGACTCTCTAACTTACTCAAAATTATCTCCTCATTCTATTCTCTATCACGCGACGAGCCTCCCTCCTCTCCACCCCACTGACTCTCTAACTTACTAAAACTTACTCATCCTGTATTTTCTACCACAGCACTGAGCTCCCTCCTCTCACCCCCACTGACTCTCTAACTTATCCAAACTTTATCCTCACTGTATTTTCTCCACACGCCACTGAGCCTCCCTCCTCTCCACCCCCACTGACTCTCTAAATTACTCAAACTTTACTCTCATTGATTCTCTATCACACACACTGACCCTCCCTCCTCTCCACCCCCACTGACTCTCTAACTTAATCAAACTTTACTCCTCATTGTATTCTCTACCAACAACTGAGCCTCCCTCCTCTCCACCCCCACTGACTCTCTAACTTACTCAAACTTTACTCCTCACTGTATTTTCTACCACACACATTGACCCTCACTGCCTTGCTGTACAAGGGATCTGCTGATCTGCAACATGGAATCTGCTCCTTTTGTCATTCACTAACGATTGTCTCCCTGTTATTTGTCTTCCTTGTTTTGTTCCAATTGAATAAACCGACTTGGGTGACTGTGGCAATTTGTGTCTTTCAGGTCGGGATGTCAGAATAAATCAAATGTTATCTACAAAGCTGCTACAGCAGAGGAGGCTTTGGCTTGACATAAAGGAAGGCTTGGCCATACAATGTGCAGTGTATGGGGGGATGGGGCCGGTATTGTCTACATGTGGAGAAGCCGATGAAGAATATGTATGACTCTCGCTGCGCCCCGTGTGCTGGGAGAATGTCAAAATCATTGGCACTACCCGAACCAACTGATCTTAACCAAATCCACCCACAATTACAGCTACTTCACAATGACGTCTGGATGTATGGTCAGATGGGTCCCAGAAATGGGTCGGTGTTGGTTGGCTGGGTACTTGTCCCTTATTAATAGTTCTACTGCCCATGTGCTCCCTGGGTTGGGTTTGGAATCATTTCTTATTGGGTTTAATAATGGAAAGACATTTCCAGGGACATTATCCCCTTGGTCAGACAGTGAGGAAGAATCTAATTATGGGATTTACCATAAAGGGGATTCTGGAAGGAAGTGGGAACTTCTTAGATCTCCTAGTCTGGATCAAGGTTAATGTTTCCCTGAGCTCAGAGTGTCCATGTTGGCTCCAGACTCTGTGGTCTTCATGGTCTCCTCCCCCCCAAACTTTCCATTGAGATGTAATAAAGTTAATGTGTACACTGCATTGTTCCTGTTTATTTGAAATTCTAAGAAAGAACGAACACGTCAAACTGAGTCTTATTGACATTATTTTGTATGGAATCTGAAACTCTGAGCCCAGTTTTTGAATGGGATAATCCTGGAGGGCTTAAAAAGTAAATTCCATTACAGTGCGTGAGCAATCAAAACTATACCCCACTCATTAACAGTACTCAGGGTAAAACCATAAACTGCAAGGTCCTCCCCAATGGTTTCTTCTAATGTAAGCAACTTCCCTATAGTCTCCCTCGTCTCTCCAGTCTGCTTCTCCTCTCCATTACGTCTAGCACCAATGAGAAAATGCACTCAAGAAGTATGTCTTCTCATTGGCCAGGGCTCTGACAATGTAAAAAAGCCAAGAGTGCAGACCCATTGCTATCAGGAGGAAACATGGTAAGATTTCCCCCGTCCACCCTCAGGTGCTCTGGTATTGTACCTACAGTAGATAACAGTAGAAGAATAGGGGGAATCAATGTGGGAGGGAACATCGTACAGAGAACAAGGGGAGAAAGTGTCAATGTCTCTGTCTTTCTTTTCTCTGTGTGGTGGGGTGAAGGTGTAAGGTTGGTTTGGTCCAATCACAGATAATGTACCAGGAATTACCCATCAACAGTACTAGGTTGTTTGTTAGATGGTTTATAACCTGGTGTTATTATTACTGGTACAGATTCCCTGTTACTTATTAACCCTCCACTATCTTATAGACCTTGGCTCCCTCTACATTCCGTTTAGATAAATGACCATTTCCATTTTGTACACAATTGTAGATTGACAAATCTTTGTATTACATTACAGAGATCAATATGACCTTGTACCATCACAATGATATAATAATGATCTAATAATGATAATAAGATGCTGTACTGTGTTGGTTACGTAGGAAGTGGATTGGTCAGACACATTAACAGGGTTATTCAATAAAAGTTCATATCGTTTAAAAATGGTGCTAATTTTGCCCCAACCAATCAGATGTTAGCTTTCAAATGTTAAATAAGATCTGATTGGTTGTAGCAAAATTAGCACCATTTTAAACGATAAGAATTGAATCTCCCTGTTAGTCATTTATCAGATCTTTCTCGGCCTCCTGAGAAATGTCCTACCTCCGCTTCTAAAGCAAATTAATTTAAAGGGGAAGACAAGTATTTGTATAACTGAAATATTGCTATGTAGTTAAGGTTAATGTGGATAGAAATTCTCAGTTATTTTCAAACCAATAAGGTTCTCCCGTTTCAATTTAAAGATACAATCTCCTCTTTTTAAATGGATTGTAATTACATTCTCTGTAAACAACACTGGTTTATAATTCTGCTACCACAGAATAATGTGTTCAACGCTGTCTCTTTAAAAGATCCTGTACCCTGTCCTTACTGTCTCTGTATTAAACAGCCAATCAGAAAGTCCACACACGATTTGTCCTCATCCAAGGCTACAGTGATACAGTTTCCATGTATTTAAGTTTATTAAGTACAGTGAGGTTTATCTACCCAAGGACAAAAGACGTCAATGCACCGGTGAACATCTGGGTCTCACCACATTCTCCCAAGGACCCATTGTGCCTAAACATGGTGAGTTCTTGGTTTCATTTTATTCAGTATCACTGGCCCCTTCCCCCCAAAATTCACCCAGAGGTCCCCAGAACATCTTAACCTCCTCCGATGTCTTTGTTCTTCTTGGTAGACGGTTGTAACCAGGGTGGAGAACTGCCCCCCTGGTATGTCAATCAGTTTATCTATTCATTGGGCTATAATCTAAACTGAATTTTTTAATGATTTACTGTATAATAAAAAGAAGGGTCTCTGGTATCTGCCCTAAGATGTATAATTAAAGCTTCTCCTTTACATTGCACTTGGTGACCAGAGTTATCTGGGGTTCCTAATTCTTTAATTCAGCTCCAGCAATGGGTCCCACTGACTGTGAGATGAGATCTGGCTCCTTTGGGGGTATATTTATTTATAATAACCGATACCACCGGCTGTGACTGGCCCTGCCGGAAATGTACAACGTGACTATAAATTACATTATCAGCAGTTTACGGCTCATTGTTGTTTTACAGCTGCAATTCCAAAATGTAATCATTGAGGGCCCCAGCAGCAATCTATGGCCAATACTGAATGGTCACAAATGACCATGTTATATCGGTATTTTACACCGTGGTCATTATTTAGCAAACTGCACCACAAAATACACTGTGTAAAATACTGATACCCCACGGTAAAGGTACGCTACCCTATTCCTTTCCTAATATTTCCTGTAGTGTAAATGACTTTGCAACATTGTAATTATTGTATTATTGTTATGCTGTAACTATGTGTACCACTAGGTGGCAATCATGATCATTGTGCTGTCTATAGAAATTGTTGTTTGGTCATGCCATCCATGGCTGATGAAGGTCTCATGACGTTACCATGATTGTGTGCTAATAAACATTTACAAAACCTGGACTTTTTTGCTTGTTGCAACACTTGCTTTAGTGTCCATGCCGCACTCGGCACGTCCATGGTAATTTAATTAAAGGATAAGTACGCTGTAAAACAATGTTAAGTTTAGTTGGAAGCTGCAGCTTTAAAAGAAACTATTGGCTTTTTTTCCCTATGCCCCTCCAGAGCCTACCTTTCCCTGCTTTAAAGTTGCTGTCATCTTGAATCTGCTTAGTTGATTGTTTAGCTTCGCCCCTCCGAGATTCCCTGGTTCCAACATCTTCAGTAGTTCGCGAAAAGGTAATCTCCTGCTTCCAAGCGCTCTGTGCTTGTGTCACGAGAAGAGGAAATAATTTGCTTTAGTTACCCTAAACACCTTTGTGAAGCTGACATCTGCTTTATGTGGAGGTAGGAGTAGGAGCCTTACCACCAGATACAGATTATTTGCATTGGAGGTTTTCTAAGCCCGGAATGAAACAGTAGAAAATAATCAGCACAGGAACAAAAGTCTAAATTAAAATCTGTTCACTTTATTAGCGAAATAATAACATTAGGATAAATCATCCCGCCCAGTGAATGTTCAGTTCCCTAATTTACCACTAGTCCATCAGATCAGCCATTAGCTTTATGGCTTCACCTATAACTCTACAATGCCATTGTGCAGGAGCCAACAGAGCACAGGACCAAGCTACCAGTCTACCGTCTCTCCATGAAGGTTCCCAGGAAGGATTAGCCGGCGTGTTGTGTGAGAATTGATGGACAATTTCTTCACCTGCTCTCTTTGGAAACTATGGAAAGTGTCAATTCAGATATCAAGACAAAATGTTGGCGGACGGTCCCTTTAGCAAGTTGACTTTAGGTTTGTGTTCTCCAGATGGTGGTAACGCTCATAGTTCAGGAAATGCTTTGGTGCAGTTATAAACCTCTGGATTAAGGGCAGACTAAAGCAGCTTTGGTTACTGTATAGTAAATGTGGGTGTGAATATCTTAATAAGTTCTGTCCTACAGAATGACAGCAAGATACCAATTTAAGGGGAGGTGAGGGTTCAGCAGTGAATGGCTGAATGTGAGAGAGGAACGTTCAAACACAATGTGCAACCATAACATTGAGCATGAAAGTGATATGCAGGAGGCGGCCATGGGCACGTCATCGCCAGTTACATGTTATTCAACTCCACTAAGGTCTGGTCAAGAGTCTGCTGGATTTCAATCTTCTCTTCTTTAGCAGCAGCCAATACCTCTGCAGGCACAATGAAGCAATAAGAACATACATGTTACTATAGCCTACTATAGACCCTCCCAGTCAACGGTTCTTAAAAAATGACCCACTGTACGAGACCTTATTTGCATATATTTATAACTTGGCCATTAGCAGACAAGGCCATGCTCTATGTAATCCCCTGTGTTCTATGTAATATGTCTTTATCATTTTATATTGTAGATATTACAGTAATCTATTCTCAAATGTTGGATATTCTACATATGGTAGACATGTTCTATGTAATTTGTCTTTATCATTTTATATTGTAGATATTACAGTAATCTACTCTCAAATGTTGGATATTCTACATATGGTAGACGTGTTCTATGTAATCTGTCTTTATCATTTTATATTGTAGATATTACAGTAATCTTTTCTCAAATGTTGGATATTCTACATATGGTAGACATGTTCTATGTAATTAGAATGGGATTCTCTTGTGCACAGTCAGTGTGAGTAGAATGGGATTCTCTTGTGCACAGTCAGTGTGAGTGAGTTAAATCTTCTCCCCTCCAGTGCCAGGATTAAGGCAAGGTAGAGAGTTGAACAGTTTAATGATTACAATTGTTTTGTTGTTCCCTATGGGTTGGTCTGAGCTACATACAGTCTATAGTCCATGTTGATTGTGTAAATCCCTCAGCAAGTTTAACCCTTACACTTCTTTTCCTGTCCATAAAGACACACAGAGCAGTGGAACTATAGACTATGGGGCCTATTTATACACCCATGGTATTGTCATTACTGGGTTTGTAGTGGTATTGGTAGTTTATACCAGCGACACCATATAATAATGGTGTGTCCATACGTGATACCACGTGTTACAATATCAGTATCTTGTGCCACGGTCACAGGTTTACAAAGCGGATACAAAGTATCGACGTGATTTTAATTTCTGTTACCGCACATTATCATGCAACCGCATTAATGGCTCAGTACAGCAATATTCCCATTATTTACATTTTCCCCAATCATCTCCCAAAGCTTATTAAATTCTATTCCTTCCTATCACAGCTCCGAATCCTCCTGCAGCTTCTCCGGTTCCAGATGGTTCAGGTCCAGGTAAGTGGGAGATTCTCGTCTACAACAGTGTCTATAATGTAGACCAGATTATCACCTAATACTTATATACTTATTAAATATCCAATGCTGCCATCTGGTGGTGAAGAGAGGGAAGGTACCCCAGCATTTTCAGATGTTCAGCAGCAGAGTCAGTGCACTTGAATACCTTGGGGGCATCTCTGTGAATAAAAACTGTGCAATCTGTGCCCCTATATAAAAGGTATCCATGTAATAAGGCAACCTGGACCCCCAATAGATGCGATGGAAACCCGGGGTAATGTAACAAATAGACTCCACTATTGTCCATTTATAGATCACATACTGTTATCTTAGTGTAATCCCAGAACATCCTAACAAGCCAACGATAAAAATGGAAACGATCTCACCACCCACGTGCCTTAGGGCCACACTGACGCACGCGGTTTTGCTTAACATGGAAATCGTGTGAATTTTTGCGTTCCGATGCACGCGCCTTCGTGCGCTATTTTTTTTACCCAAACGCATGTGTGCTTATAATATTAAATTACAAAAGCACACGCAGCGGAACACGCAATAATGCACAGAAATCACGCGCGGTATTGCTCGCAGTTGCATTCGCGATTTAGTCCGTCGTAGTGGGGCCTCGTAGAAATACGAAGCCATGCGCGTAACGTACAGACCGATGAACGTTCCGTGGACACATTGGCCTCTTCTTCCGGGTCACGTATCTACAATTTTCAAGATGTCCCGTTTATAGATCGAAATCCAACTCCGCGTATTCAGAACGTTCCCATGTAATCTTTCAAACTCTTTGATCTTTCCAGGTTTCAGATTATCTGCCAGTTTCCATCTTTTAATTGGGGGACATTCTCATCAATAATTAAAGTCCGTATTATGACTGGGTTAGAACAGACTGAGTGCCCATATCTTTGGGGATGTGGTATGAAGATAGCAAGGGGATTATTCAATAAAAGTTCTTATCGGTTAAAATGGTGCTAATTTTGCCCCAACCAATCCGATGTTAGCTTTCAAATGTTAAATAAGATCTGTTGGGGCAAAATTAGCACATTTTTTACGATAAGAACTTTTATTGAATCTCCCTGTAAGTCTGTTATCTACACAGAGTTATTTATGGTGTAGGGGGCACAGGGATTATTAAACCCCAAATGCATCACCTTACTTAGATTTTCGTCCATTTTGACAATCCATCTAGATTATAGGTCCCGAACACGTGGCCCCAGGTCACATACTGTGTGTGGCATTTAGTCCTAGACATAAGTTATAAACATGGTCAAAAAAGAGAATTGGTCATGAGACAGACAGCTTTACACCATAACAGCGCCGCCCTGCAGAACCAGACAATATGGCTCTTTATTTAAAGGGGAAGTTCGGTGTAAATACTGTACATGTACTTTTCAGAAAAAAAGCAGTATTTTCCATCCCAATGACCTTAACCTGCCCATTCAGCATGGTGTCTGTGTATAAATAAATCCTGTTTGCAGGACCCCTAGTAGAGATCGTTATGGAATTGCCCTTGACCCAGCGCCTGGGTGAATTCAGTTGCTCTGAGCATGTGTGACCCACCCAACAGCCAATCAGTAGAAACATTCCACAGTAGTGTGCATTCAACTGATTTTTCAAAATGGAAGGGAATATGTAGAATAACTAGGTATGTATAATATAAACTGACAATTTAACAAATATTGATAATTTCCACTGAACTGTCCCTTTAACTCTAGGGAAATTTCTACAGGCTCCTCACTATGGTATTTATCTTGCAGGTTCTCAGGAAGGGGCTGAACATTCACTCAGTACAGGTAATAATAATGTATTATAAGGGATAATGTATCCCCTACTGTAAATTATAAGGATATTAGAAGTCACTGAGGAGTTCTGTGTCCATATAAAGGTACAAGGACACAGACTGAGTTATACAGGGAAATTCTGGGGTACCACTCATGATTATAATGGATATGTATACACTACTGTAATTATAAGGATATTAGAAGTCACTGAGGAGTTCTGTGTCTATATAAGGTACAAGGACACGACTGAGTTATACAGGGAACTCTTGGTACCACTCATGTATTATAATGGATAATGTATCCCCTACTGTAAATTATAAGGATATTAGAAGTCACTGAGGAGTTCTTGTGTCTATATAAGGTACAAGGACACGACTGAGTTATACAGGGAACTCTGGGTACCACTCATGTAATAATGGATAATGTATCCCCTACTGTAAATTATAAGGATATTAGAAGTCACTGGGAGTTTCTGTTCTATATAAGGTACAAGGACACAGACAGATATACAGGGAACTCGGGGTACCACTCATGTATTATAGGGATAATGTATCCCCTACTGTAAATTATAAAGGATATTAGAAGTCACTGAGGGTTCTGTGTCATATAAAGGTACAAGACACAGACTGAGTTATACAGGGAACTCTGGGTACCACTCATGTATTATAAGGGATAATGTATCCCCTACTGTAAAATAGATATTAGAGTCACTGAGGAGTTCTGTGTCTTTAATAAAGGTACAAGGACACAGACTAGTTATACAGGGAACTCTGGGTACCACTCATGTATTATAAGGGATAATGTATCTACGAAGGTGAAGGAGGAGCCCTTTTCTGTTCTCTTGAGCGTCGTTCGGAAAAAAAAACTTTCGTCTTTATGGTTTGTAATCCCCTACTGTATTATGATATTAGAAAGAAGTCACTGAGGAGTTCTGTGTCTATATAAGGTACAGGACACGATTATACAGGGAATCTGGGTACACTCATGTATTATAAGGGATCTATATGCCACCCTACTGTAAATTATAAGGATATTAGAAGTCACTGAGGAGTTCTTGTGTCTATATAAAGTACAAGGACACAGAGTTATACAGGGAACTCTGGGTACCACTCATGTATTATAAGGGATAATGTATCCCCTACTGTAAATTATAAGGATATGTAGAAGTCACTGAGGAGTTCTGTGTCTATATAAAGGTACAAGGACACGACTGAGTTATACAGGGAACTCTGGTACCATCATGTATTAAGGGATAATGTATCCCCTACTGTAAAATAAGGATATTAGAATCACTGAGAGTTCTGTCTATATAATGCATACGGAGAATGATCCGGCCCAGTGAGTCTAGTCTATGTGTGTTGTGCGCAATTGGGCCAATTTCGAATTGTCAAAATGACTTATGGCCCATTGTGAGTATCAGGGTCATTTTCGAAGGTTCTTTGTGGTCTCATGTATGGACGTATTTCTATCAGACCAATTAGAGGGGGGGAAATCCGTCGTCCCATCCAATATATGGCTGCGATTCGGACCATCCATGGCCACCATAAGTCGGGCAAAAAGGGATTTGATTAAGCTATCGTTACCTCTACATGTCCAATCGTTTACGTTGGACTTTAAGAAGCACAAGTGTGGAACCAATGCAATAGATTCGGATCTCTACGTACATGTATATAGATAATACTAATCTGGACAGATTTTAGTTAATGGTAGTAGTGTAAGAACTATTCCCCCACTACAGGTGCTATGTTGGCCTTATCATTTGGGACTCACTTTTCCCGCTATGCAACAGCTGTTACTTCTCTTATGTAGGTAAGGAGAAACCACATAGCAGAAACAACGGGTAAAATTCCGTCTGTGTTAACTTTCCTCAGTAATTCACTATCCTCATATCACCAATCTACTGACCCCCAACACTGGACCCTCCCCCCACTCCCACTGACACTTAAAACTTTACTACTTCACCTGTATTCCTCTATCAACACCTTACCTCCTCTCACCTGCATGACTCTCTTAATACCTATTACTCCACTGTTCTCACCCCATCCCCCAGCCCCTCCTCATTCTCACCCACCGCGGCCCCTTCCCAGACCACTCTGACCTTACACTGACCCTCCTTCTCTCCCCCACTGACCTCGTTTTGAATACTGGACTACACGGCTACTGAATTCTCGACAACACACAATGACCCGCCCGCCTCTCCACCCCTCCACTGGACGTTCTCTAACGCTGTTAAGCCTCGTGACACATGTGCAATCCGTCAGTCTCCTACTCTCCATGCACCAATTTATCTGAACGTGAGTCGTTTTCGGACGTAATCGCGTCGGTGTGCTGGGTCCCTTTATCGTAGCCCCGAAACGCTGGTCTTTTGTTTCCCCAAAGATCCCTCCCCGGTCCGTACTTTGTCGTCTCTTGCAATGTCCCCCCCGCTTCGCCCATAACAGGGCCATCACACCCGTGACCCGGCCCAATCTCGACCAAATGACAGTTCTGACACACAGGTTCGTGACATCGCGGTGTTGGGACCTCGCGATCGACGTTGGACAACAGGTACGCACACCGGACCACAGTGTTATTCGCTTACTCACACCCTCAATCTGTGCACACCTGCGCCCCTCCTCATCCCACTCGGTAGGGGCACTGTCACTGCCTCAGTGGTTCCGCCAGCACAACGCACGGACCTCCCGCTCTCCACCCCCACGGAATCTCTAACGTGCTCAAAGTACTCCTCATTCTATTCTCTATCACGCGCACTGAGCCTCCCTCCTATCCACCCCACCCTGAACTCTCTACCTTACTCAAACTTGACCTCCCTGATGTTCTACACGCGCTACGCGTACTCGGATCTCACACACTTTTACTGTACCCGGCATGGGTAGAGCCGCTCACGGCCCTCTGTACATGGCTGGCGGCTACGGTGCGCACTGACCTCCTCCTCTCCACCCCAATGACTCTCTAACTTACTCAAACGGGACTCCGCATGGGAGGCGCTATCACACCGCACGGAGCCGCCCGCCTCGCCACCCCCACCGGACCGCTCGAACTACCTCAAACTGTTACTCCTCACTGTATTTCGACCACAACGCTCCGGAGCCCTCCCCCGCTCACGCACCCACTGGACGCGCGAACGCGCAAACCGGGACGCCGCATTGGATGGGCTCTAGAGCCCGGCCGTGCCGTCCTCCATCCACCCTCCCCCTCGTGGCTCGCAGGCGCCGGCGAGACGATACGATCGCAACGGACTGGTCCTACGCATCCGACGGGTGCACGAGTCCGAACACCGGTCGACGCGACCGAACAAGACAGAGGACCCACGGGAGCGCGAACTGAGGACGCAAACTGTACTCCGCACGGGATGGGCGCGACCACACGCACGGAGCCGCCCGCCGCTGCCACCCCCACTGGACTCTCTAGAACTTGACCGAACTTGGATCCTCACTGTGGATGTCCGACACACGCCACGAGCCTCCCTTCCGCTCCACCCCCATGACTCTGCTAACTTACTCAAACTGACTGCTCATTGGATTCCTATCACACGCACTGAGCCCCTCCTGCCACCCCCACTGACCTCTAACTGACGCAAACTGTGACTGCGATCAGTATTGCGCCTGACCACCAGCACGGAGCCGGCCTGGCCTCGGCCACCCCCCACTGACTCCGAACTGACTCAAACTACTGCCTGCAGTGTAGCTTAAACCACACACACTGGACCCCACGGCCGGTCTGTACAAGGAGGCGGCGACCTGCAACATGGAATCTGCCCGCAGCACAACGAGGTCCCCTGTATTGTGGCCCGGTTTTGCCAAGAAAAACCACTTGGGGACGGCGGCAATTTGTGTCTTTCAGTTGGTGTGAGGAATTGCAGAATAAATCAATGTTATCTCAAAAGCTGCTACAGCAGGATGAGGCTTTTCTTGACCAAAGGAAGGCTTTGGCCATACAATGTGCAGTGTATGGGATGGGCCGTGTATTGTCTACATGTGGAGAAGCCGATGAAGAATAGTTGACTCTCGCTGCGCCCCGTGTGCTGGGAGAATGTCAAAATCATTGGCACTACCCGAAACCAACTGTTTAACCAAATCCACCCACAATTACAGCTACTTCACAATGACGTCTGGAGTATGTTCAGATGGTTCCCCAGAAATGGGTCGGTGTTTGGTTCTGGGTACTTGTCCCTTATTAATAGTTCTACTGCCCATGTGCTCCGGGGTTGGTTTGGAATCTTTCTTATTGGGTTTTAATAATGGAAATGACATTTCCAGGGACATTATCCCCTTGGTCAGACAGTGAGGAAGAATCTCAATTATGGGATTTACCATAAGGGGGATTCTGGAAGGAGTTGGGAACTTCTTAGATCTCCTAGTCCGGATCAAGGTTAATGTTTCCCTGATCCAGAGTGTCCATGTTGGCTCCAGACTCGTGGTCTTCATGGTCTCCCTCCCCCCCCAAAACTTCCATTGAGATGTAATAAGTTAATGTGTACCACTGGCATTGTTCCTGTTTATTTGAAATTCTAAGAAAGACGAACACCGTCAAACTGAGTCTTATTGACATTATTTTGTATGGAATCTGAAATCTGAACTGAGCCCAGTTTTGAATGATATCCTGGAGGGCTTAAAAAGTAAATTCCATTACAGTGCGTGAGCAATCAAAACTATACCCCACTCATTAACAGTACTCAGGGTAAAACCATAAACTTGCAAGGTCCTCCCCAATGGTTTCTCTAATGTAAGCAACTTCCCTATAGTCTCCCTCGTCTCTCCAGTCTGCTTCTCCTCTCCATTACGTTCCTAGCACCAATGAGAAATCACTCAAGAAGTATGTCTTCTCGTTGGCCAGGGCTCTACAATGTAAAAAAGCCAAGAGTGCAGCCCATTGCTATCAGGAGGAAACATGGTAGATTCCCCCTCCACCCTCAGGTGCTCTGGTATTGTACCTACAGTAGATAACCAGTAGAAGAATAGAGGGAATCAATGGTGGAGGGAACATCGTACAGAGACAGGGGGAGAAAGTGTCAATGTCTCTGTGTCTTTCTTTTCTCTGTGTGGGTGGGGTGAAGGTGTAAGGTTTGGTTTGTCCAATCACAGATAATGTACCAGGAATTACCCATCAACAGTTACTAGGTTGTTTTTGTGTAATGGTTTATAACCTGGTGTTATTATACTGGTACAGATTCCCCTGTTACTTATTAAACCCTCCACTATCTTATAGACCTTGGCTCCCTCTACATTCCATTTAGATAAATGAACCATTTCCATTTGTACACCAATTGTAGATTGACAATCATGTATTACATTACAGAGATCAATATGACCTTGTACCATCACAATGATTAATAATGATATAATAATGATAATAGATGCTGTACTGTGTTGGTTACGTAGGAAGTGGATTGGTCGGACACATTAACAGGGTTATTCAATAAAGTTCATATTGTTTAAAATGTGCTAATTTTGCCCCAACCAATCAGATGTTAGCTTTCAAATGTTAAATAAGATATGATTGGTTGTAGCAAAATTAGCACCATTTAAACGATAAGAATTGGAATCTCCCGTTAGTCATTTAATCAATCTTTCCTCGGCCTCCGAGAAATTTCCTACCTCCGCTTCTAAAAGCAAATTAATTTAAAGGGGAAGACAAGTATTTGTATAACTGAAATATTGCTATGTAGTTTAAGGTTATGTGGATAGAAATTCTCAGTTATTTTCAAACCATAAGGTCTCCCGTTCAATTAAAGATACAATCTCCTCTTTTTAAATGGATTGTAATTACATTCTCTGTAAACACTGGTTTATAATTCTTTGCTACCAACAGAATAATGTGTTCAACGCTGTCTCTTTAAAAGATCCTGTACCCTGTCCTTACTTCTCTTGTATTTAAACAGCCAATCAGAAAAGTCCACACACGATTTGTTCCTCATCCAAGGCTACAGTGATTACAGTTTTCCTGTATTTAAGTTTATTAATTACAGTGATGTTTTACTCTCCCAAGGACAAAAGACGTCAATGCAACCGGTGAACATCTGGGTCTCACCACATTCTCCAAGGACCCATTGTGCCTAAACTGGTGAGTTCTTGTGTTTCATTTTATTCAGTATCAACTGGCCCCTTCCCCCCCAAAATCAAACCCAGAGGTCCCAGAACATCTTAACCTCCTCCGATGTCTTTGTTCTTCTTGGTAGACGGTTGTAACCAGGGTGGAGAATGCCCCCCTGGTATGTCAATCAGTTTATCTATCAGTGGCTATATCTAAACTGAATTTGTTAATGATTTACTGTATAATATAACAAGAAGGGTCTCTGGTATCTGCCCTAGATGTATAATTAAAGCTTTCCTTTACATTGCACTTGTGACCAGAGTTATCTGGGTTCCTAATTCTTTAATTCCTCCAGCAATGGGTCCCACTGACTGTGAGATGAGATCTGGCTCCTTTGGGGTATATTATTTATAATAAACCGATACCCCCGCTGTGACTGGCCCTGCGGAAATGTACAACGACGATTAAATTACATTATCAGCAGTTTACGGTTCATTGTTGTTTTACAGCTGCAATTCAAAATGTGCAAACTTACAGCGTAATCATTGAGGGCCCCAGCAGCAATCTATGGCCAATACTGAATGGTCACAATACCATGTTATATCGGTATTTTACAACCGTGGTCATTATTTAGCAAACTGCACCACAAAATACACTGTGTAAAAATACTGATACCCCACGGTAAGGTACGCTACCCCTATTCTTTCCTAATATTTCCTGTAGTGTAAACGACTTGGCATATATTAACATAACATTGTAATTATTGTATTATTGTTATGCTGTAACTATGTGTACCACTAGTCTGGCAATCATGATCATGTGCTGTCTATAGAATGTGTTGTTTGTCATTACATCCATGGCTGATGAATGGTCTCATGACGTCCATAATTGTGTGCTAATAAACATTTACAAAACCGGACTTTTTGCTTGTTGCAACACTCGCTTAGTGTCCATGCTGCACTCGGCACGTCCATGTAATTTAATTAAGGATAAGTACGCTGTAAAACAATTGTTAATTTTAGTGGAAGCGCAGCTTTAAAAGAAACTATTGCTTTTTTCCCTATGCCCCTCCAGAGCCTACCTTTCCCTGCTTTAAAGTTGCTGTCATCTTGATCTGCTTAGTTGATTGTTTAGCGCCCCTCCGAGATTCCCTGGTTCCACATCTTCCAGTAGTCCGCAAAAGTAATCTCTGCTTCCAAGCGCTCTGTGCTGTGCACGATAAAGAAATAATTTGCTTTAGTACCCTAAACACCTTGTTGAAGCTGACCATCTCCTTTATGTGGAGGTAGGCAGTAGGACCTTACCACCATTACAGATTATTTCATGGAGGTTTTCTAAGAAGCACCCGGAATGACAGTAGAAATAATCAGACAGGAAACAACAGTCTAAATTAAAAGTCTGTTCACTTTAATAGCGAAATAATAACTTAAGGAAACTCATCCTGCCCAGGAATTTCAGATTCCAATTACCACTGTCCTCAGATCAGCCATTAGCTTTATGGACTTCACCTATAACTCTACAATGCCATTGTGAAGGAGCCCACAGAGCACAGGACCAACTACCAGTCTACACGTCCGCTCATGAAGGTTCCCAGGAAGGGATGTATAGCCTGCTTTTTGTTTGAGAATTGATGGACAATTCTTCAACCTGCTCTCTTTGGAAACTATGGAAAGTGTCAATTCAAGATATCAAGACAAATGTGGCGGACGTCCTTTAGCAAGTTGCTTTAGGTTGTTTTCTCCAGATGGTGTAACGTATAGTTCAGGAAAATGCTTTGGTGCAGTTATAAACCTCTGGATTAAGGGCATACTAAAGCGCTTTGGTACTGATAGTAAATTGGTGTGATATCTTAATAAGTTGTCCTACAGAATGACAGCAAGAACCATTTAAGGGAGGTGAGGTTTCAGCAGTGAATGGCTGAATTGTGAGAGAGGAACGTTCAAACACAATGTGGCAACCATAACATTGAGCATGAAGTGATATCAGAGGCGGCCATGGGCACGTCATCGCCAGTTACATGTTATTTTCAACTCCACTAAGGTCGGTGTCAAGAGTCTGCTGGATTTCAATCATTTCTCTTTTTAGCAGCAGCCAATACCCTGCAGGCACAATGAAGCAATCGAAAATACAGGTATTATAGCCTACTATAGACCCTCCAGTCAAGGTTGTTAAAAATGACCCCTGACGAGACCTTTTTGCATATATTTAATATTGGCCATTAGCAACAAGGCCATCTCTATGTAATCCCCTGTGTTCTAGTAAATGTCTTTATCATTTTAGTTGTAATATTACAGTATCTATCTCAAATGTTGGTATATTCTACATATGGTAGACATGTTCGTATGTAATTGTCTTTATCATTTTATATTGTAGATATTACAGTAATCTACTCTCAAATGTTGATATTCTACATATGGTAGACGGTTCTTGTAATCTGTTTATCATTTTATATTGTAGTATTACAGTAATCTATTCTCAATGTTGAGTATTCACATATGGTAGACGTTCTATGTAATCTGTCTTTATCATTTTATATGTTAGATATTACAGTAATCTATCTCAAATGTTGGATATTCTACATATGGTAGGCATGTTCTATGTAATATGTCTTTAATCATTTTATATTGTGGTATTACAGTAATCTTTCTCAATGTTGGATATTCTACATTGTAGACATGTTCTATGTAATCTGTCTTTATCAATTTTATATTGTAGGTATTACAGTAATCTATTCTCAAATGTGGATATTCACATATGTAGACATGTTCTAGGTAATACTGTCTTTATCATTTATATTGTAGGTATTACAGTAATCTACTTCTCAATGTTGGATATTCTACATATGGTAACATGTTCTATGTAATATGTCTTTATCATTTTATATATGTAGGTATTACATAATCTATTCTCAATTGTTGGATTTCTACATATGGTAGGCCATGTTCTATGTAATATGTCTTTATCATTTTTATTGTAGATTACAGTAATCTATTCTCAAATGTTGGATATTCTACATATGGTAGCATGTTCTATTAATATGTCTTTATCATTTTATATGTAGGATTACAGTAATCTATTCTCAAATGTTGGGTATTCTACATATGGTAGACATGTTCTATGTAATTCTTTCTTTATCATTTTATATTGTAGTATTACAGTATCTATTCTCAAATGTTGGATATTCTACATATGGTAGCATGTTCTATGAATTTGTCTTTTCATTTTATTGTAGGTATTACAGTAATCTATTCTCAAATGTTGGATATTCACATATGGTAGCCATGTTCTATGTATGTCTTTATCATTTTATTTGTAGTATTACAGTAATCTATTCTCAAATGTTGGATATTCTACATATGGTAGGCATGTTCTATGTAATATGTCTTTATCATTTTATATTGTAGGTATTACAGTATCTATTCTCAAATGTTGGATATTCTACATATGGTAGGCATGTTTCTATGTAATATGTCTTTATCATTTTATATTGTAGGTATACAGTAATCTATTCTCAAATGTTGGATATATCACATATGGTAGACATGTTCTATGTAATATGTCTTATCATTTTATATTGTAGTATTACAGTAATCTATTCTCAATGTTGGATATTCTACATATGGTAGACGTGTTCTATGTAATATTCTTTATCATTTTATATTGTAGGTATTACAGTAAATTATCTCAAATGTTGGAATTCTACATATGTAGACTTGTTCTATGTAATATGTCTTTATCATTTTTATTTGTAGGTATTACAGTAATCTATTCTCAAATGTTGGATATTCTACTATGGTAGACGTGTTCTATGTAATGTGTCTTATCATTTTTATTTGTAGGTATTCAGTAATCTATTCTCAAATGTGGATATTCTACATATGGTAGACATGTTTCTATGTAATATGTCTTTATCATTTTATATTTTTAGTATTACAGTAATCTATTCTCAATTGTTGGATATTCTACATTGTAGACATTTCTATGTAATCTTTCTTTATCATTTTATATTGTAGGTATTACAGTAATCTATTCTCAAATGTTGGATATTCTACATATGGTAGACATGTTCTATGTAATATGTCTTTATCATTTTATATTGTAGGTATTACAGTATATTCTCATCAAATGTTGATATTCTACATATGGTAGACATGTTCTATGAAATGTCTTTTACATTTTAATGTAGGTATTACAGTAATCTATTCTCAAATGTGGATATTCTACATATGGTAGACATGTTCTATGTAATATGTCTTTATCATTTATATTGTAGGTATTACAGTAATCTATTCCAAATGTTGGATATTCTACATATGGTAGACATGTTCTATGTAATATGTCTTTATCATTTTATTTGTAGGTATTACAGTAATCTATTCTCAAATGTTGGATATCTACATATGGTAGACATGTTCTATGTAATATGTTTTTATTTATATTGTAGGAGGTATTACCAGTTCTATTCTCAAATGTTGGATATTCTACATATGGTAGACTGTTCATGTAATATGTTCTTATCATTTTATATTTAGGTATTACAGTAATCTATTCTCAAAGTTGGATATTCTACATATGGTAGACATGTTCTATGTAAATGTCTTATCATTTTATATTGTAGATCTACAGTAATCTATTCTCAAATGTTGGATATTCTACATATGGTAGACATGTTCTATGTAATATGTCTTTATCATTTTATATTGTAGGTATTACAGAATCTATTCTCAAATGTTGGATATTCTACATATGGTAGACCTGTTCTATGTAATATGTCTTTATCATTTTATATTGTAAGGTATTACAGTAATCTATTCTCAATGTTGGATATTCTAACTATGGTAGACAATGTTCTATGTAATATGTCTTTATCATTTTTATATTGTAAGGTATCTACTTAATCTATTCTCAAATGTTGGATATTTACATATGGTAAACATTTCTATGTAATTGTCTTTATCATTTTATATTGTAAGGTATTACAGTAATCTATTCTCAAAAAATTTGGATATTCTACATATGGTAACATGGTTTCATATGTATCTGTCTTTAAATCATTTTATATTGTAGATATTACAAGTATCTTATGTCTCAAATGTAGGAATACTCTACATATGTATAGCAGGTTCCTATGGAATATGTCTTTATCATTTATTATTGTAGGTTTACAGTAATCTATTCTCAAATGTTGGATATTCTAACATAGGTAGACATGTTCTATGGTAATATGCTTTATCATTTTATATTGTAGATATTACAGTAAATCTATTCTCAAATGTGGATTTCTACATATGTAGACATGTTCTATGTAATATGTCTTTGACCATGTTTATATGTAGGTATTACAGTAATCTATCTCAAATGTTTGGATTTCTACATATGTAGACATGTTCTATGTAATATGTCTTACATTTTATATTGGATTATACAGTAATCTATTCTCAAATGTTGGATATTTCTACATATGGTAGACATGTTCTATGTAATAGTCTTTATCATTTTATATTGTACGGTATTACAGTAATGCTATTCTCAAATGTTGGATATTCTACATATGGTAGACATGTTCTATGTTAATGTCTTTAATCATTTTATATGTAGATATTACAGTAAATCTATTCTCAAATGTGTGGATATTCACATATGGAGACATGTTCTATGTAATACCGTTAAACTTGAGTATAAGTCGAATGTTTTCAGGCTTTAATAAAAGTAGTCCTGAAAAACCTAACCTGAACTTATCTCGAGTCAAGTCCTAATTTAGATCAAATTCTGCAATTAAGATAGTAAACCAGTAGGTTGGCGCTGTATGTTAACCGCATAGAAAGCTACAGGAGCTGATCTGCCTTACACTCCTGCTTCCTGTATTCTGCCTGTCTGACTCACTCAGCACGTCTGGATGTCTGTAAATCTGATGGGTCTCCTTCAGTTTGGGGCCAAAAACAGCTGCTAGTACAGTGCAAATGACAGCTTGTAAACTACAACTCTCAGGTGACATTTTTAACTATTGGGTCAGAGAATCCTTTACTATATGGGGATCAAGTTCGCCTTTTACTATATAGGGTTCAGAGGGCCCTTTACTATATGGGGTTCAGGAGAATTGTATGATGGTAAAGCTATATTCAAAGTTTACTGACCTTGCCACTCCACATGTTAGAACAGAAAACTCCCAGCACAAAGTCATGCTGGGAGTTGTAGTTTCCAAACATCTGGAGTGCCAAAGAATTGGGGGTTACTGTACTGGATTGGCTATTACTGTATGGGATTCAGTATGGGAATTTTGCTGTCTGTTTAAAGGGCAACTAAAGCCTAAAAAACAACACAGAAATAAGGCAGTAGTTGGTGATAATTTCTACCCTATGACTTTACTACTCAGTCAATCAGTTTTTACAAATTTTTCAGGTAAAAATAGTACCTCGACTTATACTCGGATCGACTTATACTCGAGTATATACGGTATTCTTTATCCTTTTATATTGCAGATATTACAGTAATCTATTCTCAAATGTTGGATTTCTACATATGGTAGACATGTTCATGTAATAGTCTTATCATTTTATATTGTAGATATTCAGTAATCTATTCTCAATGTTGGATATCTACAATGGTAATGT
Source organism: Hymenochirus boettgeri (assembly GCA_019447015.1). NCBI lineage: Eukaryota > Metazoa > Chordata > Amphibia > Anura > Pipidae > Hymenochirus > Hymenochirus boettgeri. Next base: position 117,632 of record JAACNH010000287.1, on the reverse strand, counting down.
TCTATGTAATGTCTTTATCAATTTTATATTGTAGTATTACGTAATCTATTCTCAAATGTGGATATATGTCTACATATGTAGACATGTTCTATGTAATATGTCTCTTTATCATTTTATATTGTAGGTATTACAGTAATCTATTCTCAAATGTTGGATAATTCTACTATATGGTAGACATTTCTATGTAATCTGTCTTTATCATTTTTCTTACATTTATTGGGGAGTCTAGTTCTTTTATTCGTTATTTTGGTGTCCGGTGTTGTGTTGTGTCCTGCGGGGTTAGTGGAAGCGAGGCATCAAAAAATGTGAGGAGAGAGTCGACAGGATGGGAAACAGGTTGCGAGGACTATGGGGTCGTTTGGCAGGCAGGTGGTGGAGGGGTGAAGTATATGTACTGTCGGGAAAAGGGTGGCGAGTTCGGCAAGAGGGGGGGGGGGGGGCTGGTGTATAAACGCAGAGAAGTGCAGTTGTCTCATTGAAACAGATCTGTACAGGAGGAATAGGCTGACGTGTGTGTGGCGGCGGAAAACGGTGGCCGGAAAAGCCGTTTCGCGCTGCGGTGGACGAAGGGACGCAGGCAGGAGGCCGGAAGGTGAGATCCAAAAAGGTGTCGTATCGTGGTGCTGACAGGAAGAGGAACCAGATGGATGGACGGCGGGGAACCGGCGAGAAAGAGACAAGGCTGTTGAAGCGCCTGAGTAGTCTGTCTGCAGCTGCCGGGGTGGAGGGCTGCCGTGGACGGAGAACGCACCGCAGCTGCAGCGCACGCTCGAAACGGAGGTCCCCCCGCAAAAAGACAGCTGCGAGCAGCCATCTCTGAGGCCTACGGTTAAACACGCCTCGCAGGGGACAAGAGGGGAACGAGAGTGGGCGAAAAGCCGGTGCGGAGAGGGGGGGGGAGCAGAGGCCGTGGACAGGGTGGGGCAGAGGGCCGTGTACGATAGGGGGGGCAGTGGAGAGATTGGAAAGATGAGGTGCCGAGGAAAAGTTCGGAACCCGGCCACCCAACAGGGGAGGAACAGAGATCGGCCCGACAACAAACAGGGTGCGATTGAGGTGGTCGCAAACGTCTTGGAGGCCACAGAGCGGTGGGGTAGGGGACCTGTATCCGGTTGGGGTGGTGTGGGGTAGGGGCGAGAGCGTAGGAGCAGTGGGAAGGCGGCTGGCGTGGTAAAGTGCACGAACCGTGAAAAGTGCAATCACAAGTCATGTGTGCAGGAGTGTGTGTGTGTATATAGGGGCTGTGCCCGTGCGCGGACGAACTCGAGTCAGCAGGGGATACAAGGGGCAGTGCGAAGAAGTACGCCGCACGGAGCCGGAGCGACGGAGACGCGAGAAGACGTAAGGGCGGTATCGGCGGTATATGTAAGGTACAGAAGCTTTCTCAAAGTTATATGGGCGGACATTGAACAGGCTAGGGAACGTCGGTAGGTCAGTGGGAGAGGGGAGAGGACATAATCGAGGCTCAATGTTATGGCTACGTGAGGGTGGAGACATTTCTATGTGCATCGTCGTTTATCAGTGTTATATTGAGAGATTCAGTAATGGCCGAGTCTCAAGGGAGGGTGATAGGCGAGCAGAGGGTTAGACAGGGGTCGAGGAAGGCTGGCTGGTGGTAGTCAGTGTGGGATAGGTGGGTGAGGTTGACAGAGCTAGGCTCAAAGGGGGGAGAGCGACAGAGGGGAGACAGGTGGCGAGGTACGCTGGGGCGGGATCAGGGGAGAGTGGAAGGTGAGGGGGGAGTCGCAATCGAGCGGGAGCCGTCGGAAGGATGGGGTGGGGGAGAGTCGTACTAGTGAGACAGGTGGCTAGGGAATTGCGGGCGGTGAGGAGTCGCACGGTGGTGTGAATGGGAGGAGAGGAACAGGAAGCGGGGCTGGCCGGAAGGGGGGGAGGCGAACATGAGTGTGGATGTGCTGTGGTCAGGGAATGATTGAGGAGGCGAGGGAGAGGGGGAGCTAGTACAGGAATCTAGGCGCGAAGATTGGTGGAGAGGGGTCTACGAGGGAGGGAGACGGGGGCGAGGGATCTGGCGGGAAGCTGTTGTAGGGTCATATGGGTACAGGTAAGCCGTGCGCAAGTGTTGGGGGAGTAGGCGACATATGGAACGGGGCGAGTAGCGGCGGGCGTGATCAGGGGAAGATGGGGAGCTCTTGCTGCAGAGAGCGGGGGCGCAAAGGGGGGGGAGAAGCGTCGACAAGTACAGGGTCTATGAGAGTGGGTCGGGGAGCATTGTGATGATTGGGGGGTATGAAATGGATGACGGGTTAGCGAGTGGTATGGCTCAATGTGGGAGAGCTACATGTGGGGGGGAAGACAGGGGCTGGTGAAGGGGCTGGGAGCGGTGTGAAGAGGGGGGGAAGAGGCAGACAGAGCGAGGCGCAAGGGGAGATCGTACAGATGGGAGACATGTGTCTGGGGGGTGGAAAGCGGGCGGACAGGGGATAGGGGGGGGGTTTGGGGAAGGGAGGACAGGAAGCTAGGCGCAAAGGGGGGGAGTCACATATGGTAGACATGGGCTAGGGAAGCGGGGCGGGAAGCAGGGGGGTAGGTAGGGGAGTACGAGGATAGGGCGAGTCTGCAAATGGGGGGTAGTCGAGCAGAGAGGGGAAGGGGAGGCAGTGAGGCGAGGGAGAGCTGGCCGGGCTGTTCATGGGATGGGGAGAGCGTACAGGAAGCGGAGCGCAAAGGGGGGAGAGGCTGACAAGGGGAACATGTGCGTAGTGTTGTGATAGAGGGCGGAGCATGGGAGAGGGGGCGGTAGGTGGGCTGGGTCAAAGCGAGCCCTCTTCAGGGGTGGGAGCGGCTACAGAGTGTAGAGGGGCGTGTGTCGTGGTCATGGGAAGATGGGCTGGATCATTGGAAGGGCCGGAGTACAGGAAGCGAGGCGCAAAGGTTGGGGAGGGCTACAGATGGGGAGACAGGGGGTCGTACGGGAAGAGGGGCCGGGAGCAGGGGAAGCGGGGGAGGGGGTATGCAGGGAAGCGAGGCTCAAAGAGGGGGGGAGATGTGCTGGTCGCAGAGGTGGGGAGACAGGGCTAAGTTAGATGGCTTTATCAGTGGAGATTGTGGGAGTACAGGAATGGGCGTAGGTGCGCAAATGGGGGGGTGGAGAGTCACTCGAATTTTTCAGGCTTTAAAATTAGCCTGAAAACCTAACCTCGACTTATACTCGAGTCAAGTCCTAATTTAGATCCAAATTCTGCAATTACAGATAGTAACCAGTAGGTGGCGCTGTGTTAACCTGCATAGAAAGCTACAGGAGCTGATCTGCCTTTACACTTCCTGCTTCCTGTATTCTGCCAAAACAACACAGAATCAGAAGGCAGTAGTGGTGATAATTTCTACCCTAGACTTATACTCGAGTCAATCAGTTTTTACAAATTTTTCAGGTAAAAACAGAATAATGTTTTCACGCTTGTCTCGTTCAAAATCATCCTATCCCTGTCCTACTGTCCTCTGTATTAAAACACATCCATATCTGAAAGTCACAACAGGCCTATTTGTCCTCATCCAAGGCTACAGTGATACAAGATCTAGTCCATGTACTTTAATTTTATTAGAATTACAGTGAGGTTTATCTACCCCTTACAAAGACCGTCACTGCCCGTTGAAGAACATCCTGTCTTATCTGGTCTCCACCTACGAAGTTCCGACCTCTCTCCCAAAAAGACCCATTGTGCCTAAACACTGTGAGTTCTTGTGTTTTCAACAAACCTTTTAATTCAGTATGCAACTTGCCGGCAAAAACTTCCCCTCCAAAATCAACACCCAAGGTCCCCAGAACATCTTACCAATAGCCTCCTGATTCTTTTTCTTCTTGGTAGAACGGTTTTGTAACCAGGGTGGAGACACTGCCCCCCTGGTATGTCAATCATTTATCTATTCATGTGGCTATATCTAAACTGAATTTGTTAAATGATTTACTGTATATATAAAAGAGGGTCCTCTGGATATCTGACATCACTAGTGCACCCCTCATCGTATAAGTAAGCTTTACTCCTTACATGCACTGTTGTGACCAGGTATCGGGGTTCCCTAATGTCGTTACTATGTCATCTCCACAATGGGTCCCACGACTGTTAGACAGTTAATTCGATCTGGCTCCTTTGGGGTATATGTATGTATAAATACCCGATACCCCCCGTCTGTGGGAGAACTGGTGGGGCCCGCGGAAATGGCAACGCGACTAAATTACATTCATCAGCAGTGTTTACAGGTTCATTGTTGTTTACAGCTGCAATTCAAAATGTGCAAACTTCAGCGAATCAATTGAGGGCCCCAGCAGCAATCTATGCCAAACTGGAATGGTCACAATTACCAGCTGTTATATCGGTTTTTTACACACCGTGGTCATATTAGCAAACCGTCACCACAAAATACACTGTGGTAGAAAATACTGATACCCCCACGGTACAGGTAACGGCTACCCCTATTCCTTTGCCTAAATATTTCCTGTCAGTGTAAACGACTTTGGCAGAATAATTATTAAATAACATTGTAATTATGGTAATTATTGTATGCTGTAACTATGTGTACCACTAGGTGGCAATCATGATCATTGTGCTGTCTATAAAGAATGGTTGTTTGGTCATCTCATCCATGGCTGATGAAGGTCCATGACGTTCCATGACATTGTGTGCTAATAAACATTTACAAAACCGGGACTTTTTTGCTTGTTCAAACACTCGCTTAGTGTCCATCTGCACTCGGCAACGTCCATGTAATTTAATTAAAGGATAAGTGGGGGTAGCGGCTGGGTAAAACAATTTTAATTGTAGTTGGAAGCTGCGCTTTAAAGAAACTATTGGCGTTTTTCCCTATGCCCCCTCCAGAGCCTACCTTCCTGCTTTAAAGTGTGCTGTCATCTTGATCTGCTTAGTTGAATGTGTTTTACTTCGCCCCTCCGAGATTCCCTGTGTTCCAACATCTTCAGTAGTCCGCAAAAGTAGCTCCTGCTTCCAAGCGCTCTGTGCTTGGTGTCACAAAGAGAAATAAATTTGCTTTATTACCCTAAACCACCTTTTGTTGAAGCTGACATCTGCCTTTAATGTGGAGGTGGCAGTGGACCTTACCACCAGCAATACAGATTATTTGTGCATTGGAGGTTTTCTAAGAAGCCCGGAATGACAGTAGAAATAATCAGCACAGGAACAAAGTCTAAATTAAAATCTGATTCACTTTTAATAGCGAATAATAACATTAGGAAATCAATCCTGCCCAGTGAATGATCAGTTCCCTAATTACTCACTGTCATCAGATCAGCCATTAGCTTTATGCCTTTTCTACCTATAACTCTACAATGCCATTGTGCAGGAGCCCACAGAGACAGGACCCAAGCTACCAGTCACCGTCCCCCTGAAGGTTCCAGGAAGGATTATGCCTGCTTTGCGTTGCAGGAATTGATGGACAATGTTCTTCACCGGTCTCTCTTTGGAAACTAGGAAAGTGTCAATTCAGATATCAAGACAAAATGTTTTTTGGTTTTTTTTGTCGAACGGTCCCTTTAGCAAGTTGACTTTAAGGGTTTTGTGTTTCTCCAGATGGTGGTAACGCTCATAGCTTTTCAGGAAAATGCCTTTTGTGCAAGTTATAAACCTCCTGGATTAAGGGCAGACTAAACGCTTTGGTGACTGTATAGTAAATTTGGGTGGTGAATATTTAATAGTTCCTGTCCTACAAATTGACAGCAAGAACCATTTAAGGGAGGTGAGGTTCAGCAGTGAATGGCTGACTTGTGAGAGAGGAAACGTTCAAACACAATGTGCAACCATAACATTGAGCATGAAAGTGATATGTCAGGAAGGCGGCCATGGGCCGTCATCGCCAGTTTACATGTTATTCTCACTCCACTAAGGTCGGTTCAAGAGTCGCTGGATTTCAATCATTCCTCTTCACTTTAGTCAGCACAATACCTCTGCAGGCACAAGAAGCACATCGAACTACATTGGTACTATAGCCTACTATAAGACCCTCCCCGTCAACGGTTGTTAAAAAATGACCCACTGTACGAGGACCTTTTTCATATATTTAATATTGGCATTAGCCAGACCAGGCCCATTCCTATGTACATCCCCTGTGTTCTAGTACTAATTCTTTATCATTTTTATTGTACATATTACAGTAATCTATTTCAAATGTTTGGATTATTCTACATATGGTATACTTATGTTCTATGTAAATTTGTCTCTTTAAGCCATTTTATATTGTAGATAGTTACAGTAATCTACTCTCAAATGTTGATATTCTACATAGGTAGACGGTTCTATGTAATCTGTCTTAATCATTTATATTTGTAGTATTACAGTAATCTTTCCTCAATGTGATATTCTACTATGGTAGCTGTTTCATGTAATCTGTCTTTATCATTTTTATTGTAGATATTAAGTAAAATCTATTCTAATGTTGGGATATTCCACATATGGGTAGGCATGTCATATTAATTCGTTAATCATTTTATATTGTAGGTATTACAGAGTAATCTCTTCCTCAAATGTTGGATATTCTACATCTGGTAGACATTTTCTATGAATACTGTCTTTTCAATTTTATATGTAAGGTATTACAGTAATCTATTCGTCAAATGTGGATATTCCTACATATGGTAGACATGTTCTATGTAATCTGTCTTATCATTTCTATATTGTAAGGTATTACAGTAATCTATTCTCAAATGTTGGATATTCTACTATGTTAACCATGTTTCATTAATATGTCCTTTATCATTTCATATTGTCGGTATAACATAATCTATTCTCAAATTGTGGATATTCTACATATGTGGCATGTCTATGTAATATGTCTTATCCATTTTTATTGTAGTATACAGTCATCTATATTCTCAATGGTTGTGGATATTCTACATATGGTAGGCATGTTCTAATTTAATATGTCTTTATCATTTTATATTGTAGGGATTACAGTAATCTATTCTTCAATTTTGGTAGTATTCCCTACATATGGTAGACATGTTTCTATTATCTTCTTTTAAATCATTTTCTATATTGTAGTATTCATACTGATCATTCCTCAATGTTTGGATATTCTCATATGGTAGCATGTTCTATGTAATTTTGTCTTTTCATTTTATTTGTAGTATTACAGTAATCTTTCTCAAATGTTGGATATTTCCTATGGTAGCCCGTTTCTAGGTTATATTCTTTATCATTTTATCTGGTATGTATTACAGTATCTATTCTCAATGTTGATATTCCTACATATGGTAGGCAGGTTCTATGTAATCATGTCCTTTATCATTTTTATATTGTAGGTATTACTATATCTATTCTCAATGTTTGGATATTCTAACATATGGTAGGCATGTTTCTATGTAATATGTCTTTATCATTTTATATTGTAGTATACAGTAGCTATTCTCAAATGTTGGATTTCACATATGGTAGACAATGTTCTAATGTGAGGATATTCTTATCATTTATATTGTAGTAATTACCGTAATCTATTCTCAGCATGTTTGATATTCTACATATGGTAGAACGTGTTTCTATGGTAATATGTCTTTATCATTTTATATTTGTAGGTAGTACAGTAATCTATTCTCAAATTGTTGGATATTCTCATATTGTAGAACTCGGTTCTATGTAAATGTTCTTTATCATTTTTATCTTGTAGGTATTAACAGAATCATTCTCAAATGTTTGATATCTCTACTATGGTAGACGTGTTCTATGTACTATTTCTTATCATTTTAATTTGTAGGTATTACAGTAATCTATTCTCAAATGTTGGATTTCTACATATGGGGGTAGACATGTTTCTATGTAATTGTCCTTTATCATTTTATATTGTTACGTATTACGTACATCTATTCCAATTGTTGATATTCTCTATCTGTAGACATGTTTCTATGTACATCTTTCTTTATCATTTTATATTGTAGGTATTACAGTAATCTATTCTCAAACATGTTGATTTTACTTGGTAGACATGTTCTATGTACTATGTCTTTATATCATTATTATATGTAGGTATACAGTAATCATTCTCAAAGAGTTGATATTGCTAATATGGTAGAAACTGTTCTATCGATAGATTCTTTTCATTTTAATTGTAGGTATTAACAGTACATCTCTTACGCAATCAATGTGGATCATTCTACAATGGTAAGACATGTTCTATGTAATAAATGTCTGTTAATCATGTTAGTGATTGTGGTATTAACATTAATCTATTCTGCAATTTTGTGATATTCTATCAGTATGTCGACATGTTCTATGTAATATTGTCTTTATCATTTTATATTGTAGGTATTCCAGTCATCTATTCTCAAATGTTGGATATTCTACAATATGAGACATGTTCTATGTAATATGTCTTTAACATTTTATATTGTAGTATTCATCAGTACTATTCCTCAAATGTTGGATTCTACTATGGTAGAACATGTTCTATGTAATATGTTCTTTATCTTTTAATTGTAGTTTACAGTAATCTTTCTCACAATGTTGGGATATTCCTACTATGTATGACATGTTCTATGTAAAGTCTTTTATATTATATTGTAGTAATTACAGTAATCTTTCTCAATTTGGATATTCTACATATGTGTAGACTTTCTATGTAATATGTCTTTATCATTTTTATATTGTAGGTATTACAGTAATCTATTCTCAATGTTGGATATTCTACATATGGTAAACACTGTTCTACTTGTCATTGTCTTTATCCATTTTTATATTGTTAGGTATTACAGTAATCTTCTCAAATGTTGGATATTCTATCTACTATGGTAGACAATGTTTTCCTATGTAATATGTTCTTTATCATTTTTATCTTGTAAGGTATTACAGTCAACTATTCTCAATGTTGGATATTCTACAAGGTAACCTGTTTATGTTAATTGTCTTTATTCATTTATATTGTAAGTAATTACAGTAATCTATTCTCAAAAATTTGATATTCTACATAGGTAGACATGTTCTATGTATCTGTCTTTAAATCATTTTATATTGATAGATATTACAAGTATCTATTCTCAAATGTGGATCTTCTACATTGTAACATGTTCTATGGAATATCTTTAATCATTTATCATTGTAGGTATTACATAATCTTTCTCAAATGTTGGATATTCTACATAGGTCGACATGCTCTCTATGTAATAGTTCTTTATCATTTTATATTGTAGATATTACAGAAATCTATTCTCAATGTGGGATACTTCTACATATGGTAGACATGTTCTATGTATATGTCTTGACCATTTTATATTGTAGGTATTACGTAATCTATCTACAAATGTTTGGATTATTCCTAACATATGTAGACTGTTCTATGTATAATGTCTTGACCATTTTATATTGAGAGTATTACAGTAATCTATTCTCAAATGTTGGATATGTCTACATATGGTAGACAGTTCTATGTAATAGTCTTTATCATTTTATATTGTCGGTATTACAGTAATCTATTCTCAAATGTTGGATATTCTACATATGGTAGACATGTTCTATGTATAATGTCTTTATCATTTTATATGGTAGATATTCAGTAAATCTATTCTCAAATGTGTTGGATATTCTACATATGGATAGACTATTTCTATGTAATACCGATTAATACTTGAGTATAAAGTTCGCTATTTTTCAGGCTTTAATTAATTATCCTGAAAACTACCCTCGACTTATCCTCGAGTCAAAGTCCTAATTTAGATCAAATTCTGCAATTAAGATAGTAACCCAGTAAGTTGGCGCTTATGTTAACCTGCTATAAAGCTCAGGAGCTGATCTGCCTTTACACTTCCTGCTTCCTGTATTCTGCCTTCTGACTCACTAAGCCACTGTCACTGGATGCTCTGGTAAACTGATGGGTCTCCTCAGTTTGGGGCAAAAACGCTGCTAGTACCGTGCAAATGACAGCTTGAAACGACAACTCTCAGTGACATTTTTAACTATGGGTCATAGAATCCTTTACTATATGGGGATCAAGTTTCGCTTTACTCTATAGGGTGTCAGAGGGCCCTTTACTATATGGGGTTCAGAGAATTGTATGATGGTAGCTTATTCAAAGTTTCTGACCTTGCCACTTCCACATGGTTAGAAACAGAAAACTCCCAGCACCAACATGCTGGATGTTGTTGGGGTTTGTTAGTTGTCCAAACATCGGATTGCCAAAGAATTGGGGTTACCTGGTACTCTGGATGCTCTTTACTTGTATGGGATTCATGTATGGGAATTCTGCTGTCTGTTTAAAGGGCACTAAAAGCCTAAAAACAACACAGAATCAGAATGCAGTAGTGGTGATGGGAGGATTTCTGGGGGGGGGGGGACGCGAGGGGGGCTATACTATACTCGAGTCAATCAGTTTTTACAAATTTTTCAGGTAAAAATAGGTACCTCGACTTATACTCGGATCGACTTATACTCGAGTATATACGGTATGTCTTTATCCTTTTATATTGCAGATATTACAGTAATCTATTCTCAAATGTTGGATATTCTACATATGGTAGACATGTTCTATGTAATATGTCTTTATCATTTTATATTGTAGATATTACAGTAATCTTTTCTCAAATGTTGGATATTCTACATATGGTAGGCATGTTCTATGTAATATGTCTTTATCATTTTATATTGTAGGTATTACAGTAATCTATTCTCAAATGTTGGATATTCTACATATGGTAGACATGTTCTATGTTATATGTCTTTATCATTTTATATTGTAGGTATTACAGTAATCTATTCTCGAATGTTGGATATTCTACATATGGTAGACATGTTCTATGTAATCTGTCTTTATCATTTTATATTGTAGGTATTACAGTAATCTATTCTCAAATGTTGGATATTCTACATATGGTAGACATGTTCTATGTAATATGTCTTTATCATTTTATATTGTAGATATTACAGTAATCTATTCTCAAATGTTGGATATTCTACATATGGTAGACATGTTCTATGTAATCTGTCTTTATCATTTATATTGTAGATATTACAGTACTCTCCCCAATTTCTCAATGTTGGCATTCCTACTTGGTAAAGTGTGCGATGTATCTGTCTTTATCATTTAGTATTGTAATATTACAGTACTCGTTTTCTCAATGTTTGGATATTCTACATATGGTATCATGTTCTATTATTGTCCTTTATCATTTTATATGGTAGATATTACAGATCAATCTATTTCAAATGTTGTATTCTACATATGGAGACTTTTCTTGTATATGTACTTAATCATGGTTTATTGTAGATATTCCAGGATCTAGTCTCAATGTTGGATATTCGACTATGGTCAGACATGTATCTATTAATTCTGTCCTTTATCAATTTTATATTGGTAGGTATTACAGTAATATGCTATTCTCAAATGTTTGATTATATCTACATAGGGTCGACCAATGTTCTATTAATCTGTCTTTAAGCATTTTATATTTGTAGTATAAGTAATCTATTCTCAATGTTTGGGATATTCTACTATTGTAACTGGTCTGCGTATCTGCTTTATCATTTTATATTGTATATTCATAAGCTATTCTCAAATTTGGATATTCTACATAGGTAGACATGTTCTATGTAATATGTCTTATCATTTTTATATTGTAGGTCTTACAGTAATCTATTCTTCCAAATTTGGCTATTCTACCTATGGTATCATTTCTATGTAATATGTCTTATCACTTTTATATTGTAGGATTACAGTACATCTATTCTCAATGTTGGATCTTCTCCATCTGGGGGTAGAACCATGTGCTACGTTATATGTGGCTTTTAATCATTTTATATTGTAGGTTTACCGTAATCTATTCTCAATGTTGGATATTCTACATATGGTAGACATGTTCTAAGTAATATGTCTTTTATCATTTATATTGTCGGTAATTACGTATCTATTCTCAAAATGTTGATATTCTACATGATGGTAGACATGTGTCTATGTTATGTCTTTTATCTTTTTAATATTGTAGGATTACAGTATCTATTCGCGAAATTTTTTTGGTAGTCTACCATATGGTGACATGTTCTATGTAATCTGTCTTTATCCATTTTTATTTTGTGGCAATATTTACGTACTCTATTCTCAAAATGTGGATATTCTCGTTGATGGTAGACATTTCTATGTATATGTCTTTATTATCATTGTATATTGTAGTATTAACAGTAATCATTCTCAATTTTTGGATATTCTACATCTGTTATACATGTTCTATGTCATATTCTTTATCATTTTATATTGTAGTATTACGTAATCTTTCTCAATGTTGGATATTCTACTATGGAGGCATGTTCCGATGAATCTTCTTTATCATTTTTATATTGTGGTAGTAAGTACTCTAATCTCAATGTTGGATATTCTACATTATGGTAGAACCTGTCTCAGGTAATCTCTTTACCATTTTATATTGTCTGTAAATACAGTATCTATCTCAAATGTTGGATATTCCTACTATGGTAGACTGTTTCTATGTTAAATGTCTTTATCATTTGATATTTTTAGTCATTACAGTAACATTCTCTCTATTCTCAAGATGTTGGATATTCTCCTCTGGTAGCATGTTCTATGTACTCTGCCTTTATCATTTTTTATATTTGTAAGGGTTTCAGTAATCTATTCTCAAATGTTGGATATTCTACATCTGGTAGACATGTTCTACTGTAATATTCTTATCATTTTATTTGTAGATATTAACAAATCATTTCTCATGTTGGATTTCTACATATGGTAGACATGTTTCTATGTAATTCTGTCTTGACCAGTGTATATTGTAGGTATACATAATCTATCTCAATGTTGGATATTCTACATCTGGTAGACATGTTTCTATGTATCTGTTCTGTATCAGTTTTCTATTGTAATAGTACAGAAATCATTTCTCAAATTATTGGATATGCTCATATGGTAGACATTTTCTATGTAATGTCTTATCATTTTATATTGTAGTATACGTATCTATCTCAAATCGTTGGATATTCGAACATATGGTAGACATGTTCTATGTAATATGTCCCTTATCCTGTATAATTGTAGATATTACGTAATCTATTTCTCAATGTGGATTATCTACTATGGTAGCATGGGTTCTAATGTAATCGGTCTTTATCATTTTATATGTATAGAGTAACAGTAATCTTTCTCAAATGTGGATATCTACATATGGTAAGACATGTTCTATGTAAATGTCCTTCTCATGTTATATTGTAGGTATACATAATCTATTCTCAAATGTTTTATAGTCTAGCATATTGTAGACATGTTCTATTATCGTCTTGCACGATTTTAATTTAGGTATACATAATCTATTTCAATGTTGTATCTTCTACCTATGTAGACATGTTTTCTATGTATATGTCTTTATCATTTTGTTTGTAGGTATTACAGTAATCTATTTCTCAATTTTGGATATTCACTATGGATAGACAGTTCTATGTACTATGTCTTTACATTTTATATGTATATTACATTAATCTATTCTCCAATGTTGGATTTCTCCATATGGTAGACATGTTCTATGTATCTGTCTTTATCAATTGTATATTATAGGTATTACAGTAATCGGTTCTCAAATGTTTGGGATATTCTACAATATGTGACATGTTCTATGTAATTGTCTTTATCATTTTTATATGTAGATATTACGTATCTATTCTCAAAATGTTGGATATTCTACTATGGTCACATGTTCTAGTGTATATGTCTTTATCATTTTATCTTGTAGGTAATTACAGTAATCTATTCCACTGTTGATATTCACATATGGTAGACGTTTTCTTGTACTCGTCTTTATATGTTATATGTAAGGTATTACGTAATCTATTCCAACTGTTGGATATTCGACATATGTATACATGTCTTGTCAATATGTCTTTATATGTATATTGTAGTATTACAGAATCTATTCTCAATTTTGGATATTCTACCAATTTAAATGGTGCCATGTTCATGTAATATGTTCTTTACAATTTATATTGTAGTATTACAGTAAGCTATGCTCAAATGGTTGGATATTCCTACATCTGGTAGAACAATTTCTATGTAATAGTGTTTGACAATTTTATATTGTAGGTATACAGTATCTATGCTCAAATTTTGTATTCTACTATGGTAGACTGTTCTATTAATATTTCTTATATCATTTTATATTGTAGGTATTTACAGTAATCTTCTCAAATGTTGGATATTCTACAGATGGTCGGCATGTTCTATTGTAATATGTCTTGTTTATCATTTTATATTGTAGATTTACGTACTTTTCTCAAATGTTGGGATATTCTCATATGGGAGACTGTCTATGTAATATGTCTCTTCATTTTATATTGTTGATATTACAGTACTCTTTTCTCATGTTGGATATCCTTATCATTTGTCGACTGTTCTATTACTCTGTCCTTTATCATTTTTAATATTGTAGATATTACGTAATCTTTTCGTGCAAATGGTTGGTATTTTCTACCTATGTTAACATGTTCTATGTCATATGCTTTATCATTTTGATATGTAGGTCATTACAAGTACTATCTCAAATGTTGGATATTCCTACCTATGGTAGACCTGGTCAGTAAATCTACGTATTTAGGTATTAAGTTTATGCGTGGATTCTATCATGATGGTAGATGTTGAATGTTTGGATATTCTAACAGTGTTCTATGTAATACTCCTGTATTGTGGGATTATAGTTCAATTCGGTTGGATATCTGTATGGAGAATGAATGTTGAATGTGGATTTCTAGACATGTTCTATGTAATCTACGTCTTGTTGATTATAAAGGTTATTCGGTTTGGGAGATAATCTAGATGTGGTATGAATGTTGAATGTTGATATTCCTAGACATGGTTCTATGTATCTACTGTATTGTTGTTATTATAGTTTATAGCGGTTTGATCATCTAGATATGGGTGGGTATGAATGTTGAATGTTGGCTATTCAGACTGTTCTATGTAATCTACTGTATATGTTGGTATTACGTTATACGATCGGTTGGATAATCCTATACTCTGGTGGGTATGATGGTGATGTTTGATATTCTAGCACATGTCTATTTAAGCTACTTTATTGTTGTAATTATAGTTATTCGTGGGATAATCTCGATATGGTGGATGAATGTGACTGTTTGGTATTCTAGGACCATTCTAATGTACTCTCACTGTATTGTATTGGTTATTATCTTATCTCGGTTGGATAATCTAGATATTGTGGTATGAAAAGTTGAATGTTGGATAGTCTAACAGTTCTATGTAATCTACTGTATTCGTAGTATAGCGTTTCTCGGTTGTGGATAATCAGATATGGTGTATGAATTTTTGAATGTGGGATTTCTAGACATGTTCTATGTCATCTCACGTTTGTTGTATTATAGTTATATCGGTTGGATAATCTAGATATGGTGGTATGAATGTTGAATGTTGGAATCCTCTGTATAAATTTAGCAGTTGCTTTACATATTCCTATAATAAGGATTTGCATATTGGATCAGAAGTTCCTGAAGGTGTCATTGGAAGCAGCGATAATCTGTATTTTGGGACATCTGTGTATTTAGATCCAGGGAAAGATGTTCTAGTTAGGAGCTATAATATGTCACTTCCATTTAAAACATTTGTTTCCATCACAAAAGTTTCCTCACAATAAATGAACTGAATAAATTCTATGTAAGGCTCTTCATGTAACCCCTGAAACATAACCCTATCAGGGACTCCTCCCTTTCTAGTGCATGCCCCTGATCACCAAAAACTGAGATCTTTGGTTATTATCATAGACAGTGGTCAGCTCAGCGCACCACCAGCATTTTAGCCATGCCCTCTTTTTTAAGGCAACACCCATGTTACAATATACTTTCATTATATATTCCTTGCCTCTAGACTTTATGCAACATTAATAATTATTCTCTTTATTATAAAATATAGGAATATTAGAAGTCACAACGGAGTTCCATGACCATATAAATGTATGAGGTATAGGTAGATATATATATACAGTATACCAGTTTATATAAACCCTATTGTATTAAAATCAACACTGTTCAGCTGAACTAAATGGGTCAACTGATGTGTTAAATGAGACCTTGTAGTCCATACTAATACTGGTACCAGGACAATAACCACAAAGGAGATAGATTCCTACCTTTTTCCATACTAGTAACATTTACTCTTCATGTCTGTTTCTTGGCTCCCATTGGTTTAATCCCCCTTGAGACTAACACCGCTTACATTTATTGATGACCTCAGTGTGCTAGCACTGCAGGTAAATATAAGCCAGCTGAAAGAGGGCATTCTGGGTACCCATAATTCCCTTCCCCCCAAAAAAAGAATTGCCCATGAGGATAATAAATATGATACAAATCTGAGGTTAAAAGATTTAAATATAAAGCAAGAAATAAAGTGGATGGAGAGACAGGAAAGATTTTATTAATTTAGCAGCACAGAAAGAATAAAACAGATTTCAGGAGAGTGAGAAGTTAAAGTGCTACTGCCCTGTCTTCAACTCACAACCAATATTTCCTACTCTCGTCGCCCCCTGTACGCGACACCTCACCTTGCACTCGTGTAATCAAACTAATAGGCGAATAAAGACTCATCAGAAGAAGACTGGAGAAGCAAAGAGAATAGAAACACAGGAGGGTTCAGAGGAGAACTAGAACACAGAGGATAAGGGTGAAACCTAACTGTAACCCAATGGCATCATCAGACAGACACAGTGATAAAAAGAAAGAAAATAATAAATTAAGTGGTATCAGGTCCAGAGAGACATGCAAGAGATGGCAATTCATTTCTAGACAGACTTCCAGCTGTGAGACAAGTAAGGACTGAAATAATTACATGGCAGTGGAAAGGTCTCCAAAGCTGGAAGATGAGACAGGTGGAATAAGACTTGGAGAAGTGAACAGGTTTGTAATGATTCGGCGGGTAGGCAGGACACAGCAGGAGAAGAAATGGCAAGTGATTGGAGGCTTAGAGAGAAGTGATGTCATTGAGAGCATTGTCCAACTCCTCGCTGATGGACTTATACTTCATCTTCTGAGCATAGACCTCATCTAAAGAGAGGAGAAGCCAAGAAAGGCAAAAAGGTAAGAGAGAAATGGAGGAGAGTTTTACAGGTAGGCACCACATGAGGATAACATGCAGAATGTAGGAGCCAGACAGCAAGTGGTGTAGCCTAGAGATCCAAAACAGACATTAAAAGACGCTACTACAAGTAATGGGGGACAGGTGGTACCCAATATGGAAAGGCGGATGGAACTGACCACAGCAGAAAGACAAAACTTGATAGACAGAGAATAAGAGACACAAATCGACACAGACAAAATGTTCTCTACCTTCCAGGTCATCAATGGTTTTCTCAAGTTTGGCCACTGATTTCTCAGCAAACTCAGCTCGACTCTCGGCCTGTAAGGTACAACCCAAAGTCAATATTGATACATCGAGAACTATACAATAGCGCCCTGCTTAACAGCATGCACACTGGCAGTGCTACATCCTTCTCATCCCTGATCCACCTTGAAGTCCCCTATAAAATCCCCATGGTGCTATATGACCCCTCTTTCCACTTCCCCTTCCCTATAGCCACATTAATCCATCTTCATTTATCATGTCACCAGCCCATTATAGAGACGTTATACCCTCGAGCCCTCATTGGGATTCACATTAACACATTTGTTCAATTGCCTTGTACTCAGTACCGCTGTTTGTAGTTATCCCCCAGTCTCAATCCGCCCATACCTCTTTTAGTTTTTCTGAGAGCATGTTGATTTCCTCTTCATATTTGTCTTCCTTTGAAGAGTACTAAAAGGTGAAATAAATAATTAGAGACTGGATGAAAAGTATAAGAGTTGTAATAAGAAATCCAAACATAAAAGGGAAAAATTCAAAGAAATAAAGAAAACGTGTAAAGAGGGACCTTAATTATTACTGGAGATGATTGACCCCTAAGAGGGAGTGTTCACTTGTATTTAATGGAGCACATGGTATGTTGATTGTTGCACCTGAGGAAGGGGGAAACCCCGAAACGTTGTGCACAGCTTGTCACAATACAAGCAGTTTATATCCACTAAGAGTGAGTCTCCCCACCTTTTTATATACTGGACCTTTCTTATTACTGGAGATGATGGAACACAAGTTGGAGTTACTGGTAGGACAGTAATTACAGTTAATTGGGTATTAGAGGGACCTTTCTTATTACTGGAGATATGAGGAACACAAGTTGGAGTTATTGGTGGGACAGGTATTACAGTTATTGGGTATTAGAGGGGCCTTTCTTATTGCTGGAGGATGGAACACAAGTTGAGTTATTGGTAGGACAGGTATTACATTAATTGGGTATTAGAGGGACCTTTCTTATTACTGGAGATGATGGAACAACAGTTGGAGTTATTGGTGGGACAGGTATTACGTTATATGGGTATTAGGGGACCTTTCTTATTACTGGAGATGATGAACACAAGTGTAGTTGGTGGACAGGTATTACAGTTAGTTGGGTATTAGAGGGACCTTTCTTATTACTGGAGATGATGGAACACAAGTTTGAGTTACTGGTAGGACAGGTATTACAGTTAGTTGGGTATTAGAGGGACCTTTCTTATTACTGGAGATGGTGGAACACAAGTTGGAGTTACTGGTAGGACAGGTTATTACAGTTAATTGGGTATAGAGGGACCTTTCTTATTACTGGAGAGGGTGGAACACAAGTTGGAGTTACGGTGGACAGGTATTACGTTAGTTTGGATTAGAGGGACCTTTCTTATTACTGGAGATGATGGAACACAAGTTGGAGTTTATGGTGAGACAGGTATTACAGTTAATTGGGTATTAGAGGGACCTTTCTATTACTGGAGATGATGGACACAAGTTGGAGTTATGAGTAGGACAGGTTTAACCGTTAATTGGGTATAGAGGGACCTTTCTTATTACTGAGATGATGAACACAAAGTTGGAGTTATGGTGGGACAGGTATCAGTTAATTGGGTATTAGAGGACCTTTCTTATTACTGGAGATGATGGAACACAAGTGGAGTTACTGTGGGACAGGAATTACAGTTAGTTGGGTATTAGAGGGACCTTTCTTATTACTGGAGATGATGGAACACAAGTTTGAGTTTACTGGTATTCCGAGAGGAATGTTGTATTTTTTCTCTATCATATTTGTCTTCCTTTGCAAGCCAGTACTGCCCAAGGTTGAATATTAAATAAAATTAGAGGACTGTATCGAAAAGTATAAGAGTCTTGAATAAGCACCTTAATCCAAAATAAAGGGGAAAACCATTCAAAGAATAGAAATAACAGAAAACGCTGTACTTGCTAAAGAGGACTTAACTATTACTGGAGACTGGAGTGACACCCTTAACCCAGAGGGGGTGTTCCCTCTATTTAATGGGCACATGGTATGTTGATTGTTGACACTGAGGAAGGATGGGAAACCCCGACAACGTCCGTGCACATCTGTCACAATACAAGAGTTTATCCCACTAAGACGTGTGTCCTCCCCACCTTTTATATACTGGACCTTCTGATTACGCGGATGATGGAACCAAAGTTGGAGTTTATTGCGCCTGAGACAGGTATTACACGTTAATTGGGTATTAGAGGGGACCTTTCTTATTACTGGAGATGACTGGACACACAAGTTCTGGAGTTTTTCGGTGGGACACGCGTATTATGCCGTTAGTCCGGTATATGAGGGCCTTTCTTATTGCTGGAGATTGATGGAAACACAATGTTTGGAGTTAATTGGTCAGGCCTACAGGTATTACAGTTTAATTGGGTATTAGAGGCGACCTTCTTATTACTCGGAGTGATGGAACACCCCAAGTTGGAGGATATTGGTGGGACCGGTTCTACATGTTAATTGGGTATTAGAGGGACCCTTTCTTATTACCTGGACGATGATGGAACAACCAATGGTGGGTGTGAGTGTGGTGGGGAGTCCAGGTATATAGTTTAGTTGGGATATTAGAGGGACCTTTCTTATTACTGAGATGATGGAACACCATTTGCACCGTTCCCGTACTGGTAGGACGGTATTTACATTTAGTTGGGGACCTAGGGGACCTTTTCTATATTACTGGAGATGGCTGGAACACATTTGGAGTTACTGGTAGGACTCTACGATTGGTATTAGGACCGTTTCTATATGACGAGGTGACTGGATTAGGTACAGTCCAGTAGTTGGTAGTACCTTTCTTATACGTGGAGATGTGACCACAAGTTGGAGTCTTGACATTGAAGTAGAGGTATCTGGCCTCTATTACTGGAGATGTACAAATGGTTATATAGGACATGGTATTACGTTTTGGGTATTAGAGGGAACCTTTCTTCATTATGGAGCATGATGGAACACCAAGTTGGAGTTTATTGGTGGAACCAGGTATTACCATAATGGGTATTAGAGGGGACCTTCTCTTATTCTACGGGAGATGACCCAATGGATACGTGGACGTATTATGGATTAGGGACTTTTATTCGTAGTTGAACCAGGGTTACGGTAGCCGTATTACCGTTAAGTTGGGTATTACGAGGGACCTTTATTTGAGATTCACTGAGTGGAGTGGAACCAAGATGGAGTTACTGGTAGGACAGGGTATTTATACCGTTAATTGGTTTAAGGGGACCTTTCTTATTACTGGCCAGATGAGCCCTCCTGGACACTCACAAGGGTGGAGTTACGGTGGGTTACAGGTGGGTATTACCAGTTAGTGCGGCCTATTAGGAGGCGCCACCCTTTTACTTAATGGAGGCATGATTGGCACCCCAACCACAGTTTGAGTTATGGCCCCTCTAGTGAATTGGCTCATACAGTTAGTGGGTCATTATGACGGGTACCTGTCCTATTACCTGCGAGATGGTGGAACAAAGATGGAGTTACTGCCGTAGGACCAGGATTACAGTTAATTGGGTACTTAGAGGGACCTTTCTATTACCTTTGGAGATGGTGGAACAAACAGTTGGAATGCTCTCGCTTACTGGTGGGACCAGGGCAGTAACAGTTAGTTGGGTATTAGAGGGACCTTTTCTTATTAATCGGAGATGATGGAAACACAAGTTGGAGTTATGGTCGAGACCACGGCTATTACAGTAATTGGGTATTTAGCCACCTGGACCTCTTCTTATTACTGGCGATTGATTGGAACAACACAGTTGGCAGTTCCTCGCTCTATGCCGTAGGAACCACGGGTTCCCCCTTATTACCGGGAATGGGTACTTAGAGGACCTTCTTATTACCTGGAGATGACTGGCTGCCGACACACAACTCTGGAGTTATGCTTTACGGGGACAGGTATTGACAGTAGTGCGGTATTAGCGGGACCTTCCTTCTTAACCTTGGAGTGATGGAATAACAAGTTGGATGGAGTCACTTGGTAGGAAGCGTCTATTCACCCGCGTTAATTGGTGTATTAGATTCCAGGGACCCCTTTCTTATCTTAATGGAGATGATTGGTAACACAACCGCCTTGGCAGCTTACTGGTAGGCAGTGTATTACAGTTAGGTTGGGTTATTAGAGGGACGTTCTTATTACTGGAGATGATGGTGGCATGGAATACAAGTGGAGTTATTTGGTGAGGAAAGGTATTACCGTTAATTGGGGATCTATTCATCCTAGACCGCGGACCTTTCTATTACGGGAGTGCACTCTGGAACACAAGTTGGGTTATTGGTAGGAAAGGTATTACCGTTCATTGGTCATTTAAGGGACCATTTCTCTTTCCCCTATTTCACTGGAGGATGATTGGGAACACAAGTTGGATGTTATGGTTTTCAGTAGGACCCAGGTTATTACAGTTAGCTTGGGCGTCCCATTAGAGGGAACTCTTATTATTTACTCGGAGATGATGGAACTGGGAAAAACAAGTGGAGTTACTGGCTAGGACAGGTTTATTACAGGTAGTTGGGTATAGCATATGGGGACCTTTCTTATTACTGGCGGGATGACTGGACATACCTCAAGTTGCCGAGTTTATTGGAGAAATCCCCCTGGCCTCATTAACAGACTTACATGGCGTATTAGAGGCGACCCACTCTTTCTTACTTACTGGAGATGACCTGGAAACAAGTTGGAGCCTTATTCGGTAGGAACCGGTCCCATTACCGTTTAATTGGGTATTAGAGGGCCCTTTCTTATTACTGGAGCACTGATTGCGAACACAAGTTGAGAGTATTGGTGAGACATGGTTATTACAGTAGTGGGGGGTATTAGAGGGACCTTTTCTTAATTACTTGGAGATGATTGGAACACAAGTGGGAGTACTGGTCGTGGGACAGGTATCCATTAGTCCCAGTTAATTCGGGCTTTAGCAGGGACCGTCTATTATCTGGAGATGATGGAAACAAGTTGGAGTGATGGTTAGGACAGTATTACAGTAATTGGGGTATTAGAGGAGACTTTCTTATGACTGGAGATGATGGTGGAAACACAAGCTGGAGTTAATGTAGAGACAGGTATTATCGTAGGGCCGGTATTAGAGGGACCTTTCTTATTCACTGTATGATGATGGGGAAAACACAGTTATGGTAGGACAGGTATACAGTTAGTTGGGTTATTAGAGGGACCTTTCTTATTTACTGGAGATGATGGAACACAAGTTGGAGTTATGGTTATAGTAGACAGGGTCCATTTACAGTTAATTGGGTATTAAGACGGGCCTTTCTCCTTACTGGAGATGGATGGAACACAAGTTTGAGTTAACTGTAGGGACATGTATACCGTTTAATTGGGGTTTCATTAGAGGGACTTCTTAGGACTGAGATGGCTGGAACACAAGTGGAGTTACTGGTAGGACGGTTAATTCAGTCTAATTGCGGTATTAGCCAGGGATCACTCTGCTTATTACTGGAGATGATTGGAACAAAAGTTGGAGTTACTGGTACCCGGACCAGGCTTTATTACAGTAAGTGGGTATTGAGGCCTTTCTATTATGCGCCCGCATGACTTTGGAACACAAGTTGGAGTTATGTGGTGGGACAGGGATATATCAGTTAATCCCCCGTCCCCAATCCTTTTTTTTGGGGTATTTAGAGGGCCTTTCTTATGATGGCGATGATTGGCACCACAAGTTTGAGTTACTCGGTTAGGACAGGTATTACAGTTAATTTGGGTATTACGAGGACCTTCATTATTATGGCAGATGGTGGAAACCACAAGTGGAGTTACTGGTAGGACAGGATTACAGTTAAATTGGGTATTAGAGGGACCTTTCTTATACTGGAGATGGTTGGTGGAATGAAACACAAGTTTGGAGTTACCTCGTGGGACAAGGTTTTATTACAGTCTAGTGGTATCAGAGGGACCTGTCTTATTACTGGACGGATGATGGAACACAAGTTGGAGTTACTGGTGTGAGACAGGTCATTACAGTTAATGCCCGGTATAGACGGGACCTTTATTATGACTGTGAGATGATGGGCAACAAGTTGGGAAGTTATTGGGTGGGACAATGGTTATTCACAGTTAATGGGTTATT
The DNA here is from genome assembly GCA_019447015.1 of Hymenochirus boettgeri. Lineage (NCBI taxonomy): Eukaryota > Metazoa > Chordata > Amphibia > Anura > Pipidae > Hymenochirus > Hymenochirus boettgeri. The sequence continues at coordinate 94,223 of JAACNH010000287.1, read as the reverse complement.
AGAGGGACCGTTTTATTTAATGGAGATGATTGGACCACACCAGTTGGAGTACTGGTCCTTAGGACAGGGTCGGTATCTACAGTTAGGCGCGGTATTAGAGGGACCTTTCTTATACTCGTAGATGATGGAACACACACAGTTGCGAGTAGGTACTGGTAGGACAGGTACTCACAGTTAGTTGGGTACTTAGAGGGAACTTTCTTATACTGGACGACTGACTGGAACACAACGTCTCTGGAGTTATGGTAGGACAGGTATTACAGTAGTTGGGTCTCCTAGAGGGACCTTTATTATTTACTTGGAGTGATGGACACAAGTTGGAGGTACTGGTAGGACAGGTATTACAGTAGAGTTGGGATTAGAGGGACTTCTTATTACTGGAGCAGATGGCGCACAAGTGGAGTAAGGTAGGACGTATTCACAGTTAGTCTGGGTATTAGAGGGACTTTCTTATAATGGAGATGGTGGAATACACAAGGTGGCAGTTATTGTATTTTTCACGCGGACAGGTATAGAGGGACCTTCTTATTACTGGAGCCCATAGATGGAACACCAAGTCCTGGAGTTACGGGTAGGACAGGTATTAAAGTTAGTTGGGGGTTAGAGGGTGTTTAGAGGGACCTTAATATTACCGGAGATGATGGAAATCACAGTGGCCGTTTCACTGGCTAGGACAGGTATTCACAAGTTAGTTGGGTATTAGAGGGGACCTTTCTTATTACTGGACGATGATGGTGGTAAACACATGTTGAGTTACCTGGTCTAGGACATGGTATTACAGTGTAGTGTGGTCTGTAGAGGACATCTTACTTACTTAATGGAGATTTTTTTAAGGCAACACCCATGTTACAATATACTTTCATTATATATTCCTTGCCTCTAGACTTTATGCAACTTAATATTATTCTCTTTATTATAAAATATAGGATATTAGAAGCACACACGGAGTTCATGACCATATTAATGTATGAGGTATAGGTAGATATATATATACAGTATACAGTTTATAAAACCCTATTGTATAAAATCAACACTGTTCAGACTGAACTAAATGGGTCAACTGATGTGTTAAATGAGACCTTGTAGTCCATACTAATACGGTACCAGGACAATAACACAAAAGGAGATAGATTCTACCTTTTTCCCATACTAGTAACATTTACTCTTCATGTCTGTTTCTTGGCTCCCATTGGTTTAATCCCCCTTGAGACTAACCACCGCTTACATTTATTGATGACTCAGTGTGCTAGCACTGCAGGAATATAAGCCAGCTGAAAGAGGGCATTCTGGGTACCCATAATTCCCTTCCCCCAAAAAAAGAATTGCCCATGAGGATAATAAAATGATACAAATCGGTGGTTAAACAAGATTTAAATATAAAGCAGAAAATAAAGTGGATGGAGAGACAGGAAAGATTTTATTAATTTAGCAGCACAGAAAGAATAAAACAGATTTCAGGAGAGTGAGAAGTTAAGTGCTACTGCCCTGTCTTCAACTCACAACCAATATTTCCTACTCTCGTCGCCCCCTGTACGCGACACCTCACCTTGCACTCGTGTAATCAAACTAATAGGCGAATAAAGACTCATCAGAAGAAGACTGGAGAAGCAAAGAGAATAGAAACCCAGGAGGGTTCATAGGAAACTAGAACCAGAGGATAAGGGTGAAAACCTAACTGTACCCCAATGGCATCATCAGACAGACCACAGTGATAAAAAGAAAGAAAAGAAAATAAAATAAGTGGTATCAGGTCAGAGAGACATGCAAGAGATGGCAATTCATTTTAGACAGACTTCCAGCTGTGAGACAAGTAAGGACTGAAATAATTACATGGCAGTGGAAAGGTCTCCAACGGATGAGATGAGACAGGGTGGAATAAGACTTGGAGAAGTGAACAGGTTGTAATGATTCGGTGGGTAGGCAGGACACAGCAGGGAGAAGAAATGGCAAGTGATTTGAGGCTTAGAGAGAAGTGATGTCATTGAGAGCATTGTCCAACTCCTCGCTGATGGACTTATACTTCATCTTCTGAGCATAGACCTCATCTAAAGAGAGGGAGAAGCCAAGAAAGGCAAAAAGGTAAGAGGAAATGGAGGAGAGTTTTACAGTAGGCACCACATGAGGATAACATGCAGAATGTAGGGCCAGACAGCAAGTGGGTAGCCTAGAGATCCAAAACAGACATAAAAGACGCTAATACAAGTAATGGGGGACAGGTGTAACCAATATGGAAAGGCGGATGGAACTGAACCACAGCAGAAAGAAAAACTTGATAGACAGAGAATAAGAGACACAAATCGAACAGACAAAATGTTCTCTACCTTCCAGATCATCAATGGTTTTTCTCAAGTTTGGCCACTGATTTCTCAGCAAACTCAGCTCGACTTCGGCCTGTAAGGTACAACCCAAAGTCAATATTGATACATCGAGAAACTATACAATAGCGCCCTGCTTAACAGCATGCACACTGGCAGTGTACATCCTTCTCACTGATCCACCTTGAAGTCCCCTATAAAATCCCCATGGTGCTATATGACCCCTCTTTCCAATTCCCCTTCCCTATAGCCACATTAATCCATCTTCATTTATCATGTCACCAGCCCTTATAGAGACGTTATACCCTCGAGCCCTCATTGGGATTCACATTAACACATTTGTTCAATTGCCTTGTACCAGTACCGCTGTTTGTAGTTATCACCCAGCAATCCGCCATACCTCTTTTAGTTTTTCTGAGAGCATGTGATTTTTCCTCTTCATATTTGTCTTCCTTTGAAGAGTACTAAAAGGTGAAATAATAATTAGAGACTGGATGAAAAGTATAAGAGTTGTAATAAGAAATCCAAACATAAAAGGGAAAAATTCAAAGAAATAAAAAGAAACGTGTAAAGAGGGACCTTAATTATTACTGGAGATGATTGACCCCTAAGAGGGGGTGTTCACTTGTATTTAATGGAGCACATGGTATGTTGATTGTTGCACCTGAGGAAGGGGGAAACCCGAAACGTTGTGCACAGCTTGTCACAATACAAGCAGTTTATTATCCACTAAGAGTGAGTCTCCCCACATTTTTATATACTGGACCTTTCTTATTACTGGAGATGATGGAACACAAGTTGGAGTTATTGGTGAGACAGGTATTAGTTAATTGGGTATTAGAGGGACCTTTCTTATTACTGGAGATGATGGAACACAAGTTGGAGTTATTGGTGGGACAGGTATTACAGTTAGTTGGGTATTAGAGGGCCTTTCTATTGCTGGAGATGATGGAACACAAGTTGGAGTTATTGGTGAGACAGGTATTACAGTTAATTGGGTATTAGAGGGACCTTTCTTATTAATGGAGATGATGGAACACAAGGTGGAGTTATTGGTGGGACAGGTATTACAGTTAATTGGGTTTAGAGGGACCTTTTTATTACTGGAGATGATGGAACAAAAGGTGGTAGTTAACTGGTGGACAGGTATACAGTTAGTTGGTATTAGAGGGACCTTTCTTATTACTGGAGATGATGGAACACAAGTTTGAGTTACTGGTAGGACAGGTTTCAGTTGTTGGGTATTAGAGGGACCTTTCTTTTACTGGAGAGATGGTGGAACACAAGTTGGAGTTACTGGTAGGACAGGTATTACAGTTAATTGGGTATTAAGGGACCTTTCTATTACTGGAGATGGTGGAACACAAGTTGGAGTTACTGGTGGACAGGTATACAGTTAGTTTGGTATTAGAGGGACCTTTCTTATTACTGGAGATGATGGAACACAAGTTGGAGTTATGGTGAGGACAGGATTACAGTTAATTGGGTATTAGAGGGACCTTTCTTATTACTGGAGATGATGGAACACAAGTTGGAGTTATTAGTAGGACAGGTATTACCGTTAATTGGGTATTAGAGGGACCTTTTTATTACTGAAGATGATGGAAACAAAGTTGGAGTTATTGGTGGGACAGGTATACAGTTAATTGGGTATTAGAGGGACCTTTATTACTGGAGATGATGGAACACAAGGTGGAGTTACTGGTGGAAAGGTTATTACAGTTAGTTGGGTATTAGAGGGACCTTTCTTATTACTGGAGCATGATGGAACACAAGTTTGAGTTACTGTAGGACAGGATACAGTTAGTTGGGTATTAGAGGGACCTTTCTTATTACTGGAGATGGTGGAACACAAGTGGAGGTTACTGGTAGGACAGGTATTACAGTTAATTGGGTATTAGAGGGACCTTTCTATTACTGGAGATGTGGAACACAAGTTGGAGTTACTGGTGGGACAGGTATTACAGTTAGTTGGGTATTAGAGGGACCTTTCTATTACTGGAGATGATGGAACACAAGTTGAGTTATTGGATGAGACAGGTATTACAGTTAATTGGGTATTAGATGGACCTTTCTTATTACTGGAGATGATGGAACACAAGTTGGAGTTATTGGTAGGAAAGGTATTACCGTTAATGGGGATTAGAGGGACCTTTTTATTACTGGAGATGATGGAACACAAGTTGGAGTTACTGGTAGGACGGTATTACAGTTAGTTGGGTATTAGGGACCTTTCTTATACTGGAGATGATGGAATACAAGTTGGAGTATTGTGTAGGAAAGGTATTACCGTTAATTGGGTATTAGAGGGACCTTTCTTATTACTGGAGATGATGGAACACAAGTTGGAGTTACTGGTAGGACAGGTATTACAGTTAGTTGGGTATTAGAGGGACCGTTCTTATTACTGGAGGATGGAATACAAGGTGGAGTATTGGTAGGAAAGGTATTACCGTTAATTGGGTATTAGAGGGACCTTTCTTATTACTGGAGATGATGGAACACAAGTTGGAGTTAGGTAGGAAAGGTATTACCGTTTAATGGGTTTAGAGGGACCTTTCTATTACTGGAGATGATGGAACCAAGTTGGAGTTATTGGTAGGACAGGTATTACAGTTAGTGGGTATTAGAGGGACTTTCTTATTACTGAGATGATGGAACAACAAGTTGGAGTTACTGGTAGGACAGGTATTACAGTTTGGGTATTAGAGGGACCTTTCTTATTACTGGAGATGATGGAACTACAAGTTGGAGTTATTGTAGGAAAGGTATTACCGTTAATGGTATTAGAGGGACCTTTCTTATTATGAGATGATGTGGAACACAGTTGGAGTTATTGGTAGGAAAGGTTATTACCGTTTAATTGGGTATTAGAGGGACCTTTCTTATTACTGGAGATGATGGAACACAAGTTGGAGTTATTGGTAGACAGGTATTACAGTTAAGTGGTATTAGAGGGACCTTTCTTATTACTGGAGATGATGGAAAACAAGTTGGAGTTACTGGTAGGACAGGTATTACAGTTAAGTTGGGTATTAGAGGGACCTTTCTTAACTGGAGTGATGGAACACAGTTGGAGTTACTGGTAGGACAGGTATTACAGTTAATTGGGTATAGAGGGACCTTCTTATTATGGAGATGATGGAACACAAGCTGGAGTTACTGGTAGGACAGGTATTTATAGTTAGTGGGTATTAGAGGGACTTTCTTATTACTGAGATGATGGAACACAAGTTACTGGTAGGACAGGTATTACAGTTAGTTGGGTATTAGAGGGACCTTTCTTATTACTGGAGATGATGGAACACAAGTTGGAGTTATGGTAGGACAGGTATTACAGTTAATTGGGTATTAGAGGGCCTTTCTTATTACTGGAGATGGATGGAACACAAGGTTGAGTTACTGGTAGGACAGTGTATTACAGTTAATTGGGATTAGAGGGACCTTTCTATTTACTGGAGATTGGTGGAACACAAGTTGGAGTACTGGTAGGACAGGTATTACAGTTAATTGGGTATTAGAGGGACCTTTCTTATTACTGGAGATGATGGAACACAATTTGGAGTTACTGGTAGGACAGGTATTACAGTTATTGGGTATTGAGGGACCTTTCTTATTATGGAGATGATTGGAACACAAGTTGGAGTTATTGGTGGACAGGTATTACAGTTAAATGGGTATTAGAGGGACCTTTCTTTACTGGAGATGATGGAACACAAGTTTGAGTTATGGTAGGGACAGGTATTACGTTTAATTGGGTATTAGAGGGACCTTTCTTATACTGGAGATGGTGGAACACAAGTTGGAGGTACTGGTAGGACAGGTATTACAGTTAATGGGTATTAGAGGGACCTTCTTATTACTGGAGATGGTGGAACACAAGTTGGAGTTACTGGTGGGACAGGTATTACAGTTAGTTGGGTATTAGAGGGACCTTTCTTATTACTGGAGGATGATGGAACACAAGTTGGAGTACTGGTGAGACAGGTATTACAGTTAATGGGTTATAGAGGGACCTTTCTATTACTGGAGATGATGGAACACAAGTTGGAGTTATTGGTGGGACAGGTATTACAGTTAATGGGTATTAGAGGGACCTTTCTTATTACTGGAGATGATGGAACACAAGTTGGAGTTACTGGTAGACAGGTATTTACAGTTAGTTGGTATTAGAGGGACCTTTCTTATTACTGTAGATGATGGAACACAAGTTGGAGTACTGGTAGGACAGGTATTACAGTTAGTTGGTGTGGTATTAGAGGACCTTTCTTATTACTGGAGATGATGGAACACAGTTGGAGTTACTGGTAGGACAGGTATTACAGTTAGTTGGGTATTAGAGGGACCTTTTTATTACTGGAGATGATGGAACACAAGGTGGAGTTACTGGTAGGACAGGTATTACAGTTAGTTGGGTATTAGAGGGACTTTCTATTACTGGAGATGATGGAGCACAAGTTGGAGTTACTGGTAGGACAGGTATTACAGTTAGTTGGGTATTAGAGGGACTTCTTATTACTGGAGATGGGGAACACAAGTTGGAGTTATGGTAGGAAAGGATTAGAGGGACCTTTCTTATTACTGGAGATGATGGAACACAAGGTGAGTTATGGTAGGACAGGTATTAAAGTTAGTTGGGTGTAGAGGGACCTTACTTATTACTGGAGATGATGGAAACACAAGTTGGAGTTTACTGGTAGGACAGGTATTACAGTTAGTTGGTATTAGAGGGACCTTTCTTATTACTGGAGGATGATGGAACACAAGTTGGATACTGGTAGGACAGTATTACAGTTAGTTGGGTTAGAGGGACCTTTCTTATTACTGGAGATGATGGAACACAAGTTGGAGTTACTGGTGGACAGGTATTACGTTAGTTGGGTATTAGAGGGACCTTTCTTATTACTGGAGATGATGGAACAACAAGTTGGAGTACTGGTAGGACAGGTATTACAGTTAATGGGTATTAGGAGGGACCTTTCTTATTATGTAGATGATGGAACACAAGTTGGAGTTACTGGTAGGACAGGTATTACAGTTTAGTTGGGTATTAGAGGGGCCTTTCTTATTACTGGATGATGGAACACAGTTGGAGTTACGGTAGGACAGGTATTACAGTTATTAAAGGGATTTAGAGGGACCTTTCTTATTACTGGAGATGGTGGAAACACAAGTTGGAGTTATTGGTAGGACAGGTATACCGTTAATTGGGTATTAGAGGGACCTTTCTTATTACTGGAGATGAGGAACCAAGTTGGAGTTACTGGTGGGACAGGTATTACAGTTAGTGGGTATTAGAGGGCCTTTCTTATTACTGGAGATGATGGAAACACAGTTTGAGTTATTGTAGGACAGGTATTACAGTTAGTGGGTATTAGAGGGACCTTTTTATTACTGGAGATGATGGAACAAAGTTGGAGTTATTGGTAGGACAGGTATTACAGTTAATTGGGTATTAGAGGGACCTTTCTTATTACTGAGATGGTGGAACACAAGTTGGAGTTATTGGTAGGACAGGTATTACAGTTAATGGGTATTAGAGGACCTTTATGATACTGGAGATGGTGGACAAGTTGGAGTTACTGGTGGGACAGGTATATAGTTAGTTGGGTATTAGAGGGACCTTTCTTATTACTGGAGATGATTGAAACACAAGTTGGAGTTACTGGTGGGACAGGTATACAGCTGTAATACCTGTCCCACCAATAACTCCAACTTGTGTTCCATCATCTTCAGTAATAAGAAAGGTCCCTCTAATACCCAATTAACGGTAATACCTGTCCTACTAATAACTCCAACTTGTGTTCCATCATCTCCAGTAATAAGAAAGGTCCCTCTAATACCCAATTAACTGTAATACCTGTCCCACCAATAACTCCAACTTGTGTTCCATCATCTCCAGTAATAAGAAAGGTCCCTCTAATACCCAATTAACTGTAATACCTGTCTCACCAATAACTCCAACTTGTGTTCCATCATCTCCAGTAATAAGAAAGGTCCCTCTAATACCAAACTAACTGTAATACCTGTCCCACCAGTAACTCCAACTTGTGTTCCACCATCTCCAGTAATAAGAAAGGTCCCTCTAATACCCAATTAACTGTAATACCTGTCCTACCAGTAACTCCAACTTGTGTTCCACCATCTCCAGTAATAAGAAAGGTCCCTCTAATACCCAATTAACTGTAATACCTGTCCTACCAGTAACTCCACCTTGTGTTCCATCATCTCCAGTAATAAGAAAGGTCCCTCTAATACCCAACTAACTGTAATACCTGTCCCACCAGTAACTCCAACTTGTGTTTCATCATCTCCAGTAATAAGAAAGGTCCCTCTAATACCCAACTAACTATAATACCTGTCCCACCAGTAACTCCAACTTGTGTTCCACCATCTCCATACAGTTAGTTGGGTATTAGAGGGACCTTTCTTATTACTGGAGATGATGGAACACAAGGTGGAGTTACTGGTAGGACAGGTATTACAGTTAATTGGGTATTAGAGGGACCTTTCTTATTACTGGAGATGGTGGAACACAAGTTGGAGTTACTGGTGGGACAGGTATTATAGTTAATTGGGTATTAGAGGGACCTTTCTTATTACTGGAGATGACAAGTTGGAGTTACTGGTAGGACAGGTATTACAGTTAGTTGGGTATTAGAGGGACCTTTCTTATTACTGGAGATGACAAGTTGGAATGCCCTCTTTTTTAAGGCCACCCCCATGTTACAATATACTTCATTATATATTCCTTGCCTCTAGACTTATGCAACATTAATAATTATTCTCTTTATTATAAAATATAGGAATATTAGAAGTCACAACGGAGTTCCATGACCATTATAATGTATGAGGTTATAGGTAGATATATATATACAGTATACCAGTTTATATAACCCTATTGTATTAAAATCAACACTGTTCAGCTGAACTAAATGGGTCAACTGATGTGTTAAATGAGACCTGTAGTCCAGTACTAATACTGGTACCAGGACAATAACCACAAAGGAGATAGATTCCTACCTTTTTCCATACTAGTAACATTTACTCTTCATGTCTGTTTCTTGGCTCCCATTGGTTTAATCCCCCTTAGACTAACACCGCTTACATTTATTGATGACCTCAGTGTGCTAGCACTGCAGGTAATATAAGCCAGCTGAAAGAGGGCATTCTGGTACCCATAATTCCCTTCCCCCAAAAAAGAATTGCCCATAGGATAATAAATATGATACAAAATCTGAGGTTAAAAAGATTTAAATATAAAGCAAGAAATAAAGTGGGAGGAAAGACAGAAAGATTTTATTATTTAGCAGCACAGAAAGAATAAAACAGATTTCAGGAGAGTGAGAAGTTAAGTGCTACTGCCCTGTCTTCAACTCACAACCAATATTTCCTACTCTCGTCGCCCCCTGTACGCGACACCTCACCTTGCACTCGTGTAATCAAACTAATAGGCGAATAAAGACTCATCAGAAGAAGACTGGAGAAGCAAAGAGAATAGAAACACAGGAGGGTTCATAGGAGACTAGAACACGAGGATAAGGGTGAAAACCTAACTGTAACCCCAATGGCACATCAGACAGACACAGTGATAAAAAGAAAGAAAATATAAATTAAGTGGTATCAGGTCAGAGAGACATGCAAGAGATGGCAATTCATTTCTAGACAGACTTCCAGCTGTGAGACAAGTAAGGACTGAAATAATTACATGGCAGTGGAAAGGTCTCCAAACTGGAAGATGAGACAGGTGGAATAAGACTTGGAGAAGTGAACAGGTTTGTAATGATTCGGGGTAGGCAGGACACAGCAGGAGAAGAAATGGCAATGATTTGAGGCTAGAGAGAAGTGATGTCATTGAGAGCATTGTCCAACTCCCGCTGATGGACTTATACTTCATCTTCTACATAGACCTCATCTAAAGAGAGGAAAGCCAAGAAAGGCAAAAAGGTAAGAGAAAATGGAGGAGAGTTTTACAGGTAGGCACCACATGAGGATAACATGCAGAATGTAGGAGCCAGACAGCAAGTGGTTAGCCTAGAGATCCAAAACAGACATTAAGACGCTACTACAAGTAATGGGGGACAGGTGGTACCCAATATGGAAAGCGGATGGAACTGACCACAGCAGAAAACAAAACTTGATAGACAGAGAATAAGAGACACACAATCGACACAGCAAAATGTTCTCTACCTTCCAGATCATCAATGGTTTTCTCAAGTTGGCCACTGATTTCTCAGCAAACTCAGCTCGACTCTCGGCCTGTAAGGTACAACCCAAAGTCAATATTGATACATCGAGAAACTATACAATAGCGCCCTGCTTAACAGCATGCACACTGGCAGTGCTACATCCTTCTCATCCCTGATCCACCTTGAAGTCCCCTAAAATCCCCAGGTGCTATATGACCCCTCTTTCCACTTCCCCTTCCCTATAGCCACATTAATCCATCTTCATTTATCATGTCACCAGCCCTTATAGAGACGTTTACCCTCGAGCCCTCATTGGGATTCACATTAACACATTTTTCAATTGCCTTGTACTCAGTACCGCTGTTTGTAGTTATCACCCAGTCTCAATCCCCATACCTCTTTTAGTTTTTCTGAGAGCATGTTTGATTTCCTCTTCATATTTGTCTTCCTTTGAAGAGTACTAAAAGGTGAAATAATAATTAGAGACTGGATGAAAAGTATAAGAGTTGTAATAAGAAATCCAAACATAAAAGGGAAAAATCAAAAGAAATAAGAAACGTGTAAAGAGGGACCTTAATTTTACTGGAGATGATTGACCCCTAAGAGGGGGTGTTCACTTGTATTTAATGGAGCACATGGTATGTTGATTGTTGCACCTGAGGAAGGGGGAAACCCCGAAACGTTGTGCACAGCTTGTCACAATACAAGCAGTTTATATCCACTAAGAGTGAGTCTCCCCACCTTTTTATATACTGGACCTTTCTTATTACTGGAGATGATGGAACACAAGTTGGAGTTATTGGTGAGACAGGTATTACAGTTAATTGGGTATTAGAGGGACCTTTCTTATTACTGGAGATGAGGGACACAAGTTGGAGTATATTGGTGGGACAGGTATTACAGTTAGTTGGGTAATTAGAGGGGCCTTTCTTATTACTGGAGATGATGGAACACAAGTTGGAGTTATTGGTAGGACAGGTATTACAGTTAATTGGGTATTAGAGGGACCTTTCTTATTACTGGAGATGATGGAACACAAGTTGGAGTTATTGGTGGGACAGGTATTACAGTTAATTGGGTATTAGAGGGACCTTTCTTATTACTGGAGATGATGGAACACAAGGTGGAGTTACTGGTGGGACAGGTATTACAGTTAGTTGGGTATTAGAGGGACCTTTCTTATTACTGGAGATGATGGAACACAAGTTTGAGTTACTGGTAGGACAGGTATTACAGTTAGTTGGGTATTAGAGGGACCTTTCTATTACTGGAGATGGTGGAACACAAGTTTGGAGTTCTGGTGGACAGGTTTACAGTTTAATTGGGTATTAGAGGGACCTTTCTTATTACTGGAGATGGTGAACACAAGTTGGAGTTACTGTGGGACAGGTATTCAGTTAGTTTGGTATTAAGGGACCTTTCTATTACTGGAGATGATGGAACACAAGTTGGAGTTATTGGTGAGACAGGTATTACGTTAATTGGGTATTAGAGGGACCTTTCTTATTACTGGAGATGATGGAACACAAGTTGGAGTTATTAGTAGGACAGGTATTACCGTTAATTGGGTATTAGAGGGACCTTTCTATTACTGAAGATGATGGAAACCCAAGTGGAGTTATTGGTGGGACAGGTATTACAGTTAATTGGGTTTAAGAGGGACCTTTCTTATTACTGGAGATGATGGAACACAAGGTGGAGTTACTGGTGGGACAGGTATTACAGTTAGTTGGTATTAGAGGGACCTTTCTTATTACTGGAGATGATGGAACACAAGTTTGAGTTACTGGTAGGACGGTATTACAGTTAGTTGGGTATTAGAGGGACCTTCTATTACTGGAGATGGGGAACACAAGATGGAGTTACTGGTAGGACAGGTATTACAGTTAATTGGGTATTAGAGGGACCTTTCTTATTACTGGAGATGGTGGAACACAGTTTGGAGTTACTGGTGGGACAGGTATTACAGTTAGTTGGGTATTAGAGGGACCTTTCTTATTACTGGAGATGATGGAACACAAGTTGGAGTTATTGGTGAGACAGGTATTACAGTTAATTGGGTATTAGATGGACCTTTCTTATTACTGGAGATGATGGAACACAAGTTGGAGTTTATTGGTAGGAAAGGTTATTACCGTTAATGGGTATTAGAGGGACCTTTTTATTACTGGAGATGATGGAACACAAGTTGGAGTTACTGGTAGGACAGGTTTACAGTTCTTGGTATTAGAGGACCTTCTTATACTGGAGATGATGGAATACAAGTTGGAGTTATTGGTAGGAAAGGTATTACCGTTAATTGGGTATTAGAGGGACCTTTCTTATTACTGGAGATGATGGAACACAAGTTGGAGTTACTGGTAGGACAGGTATTACAGTTAGTTGGGTATTAGAGGGACCTTTCTTATTACTGGAGATGATGGAATACAAGTTGGAGTTGTGGAGGAAAGGTATTACCGTTATTGGGTATTAGAGGGACCTTTCTTATTACTGGAGATGATGGAACACAGTTGGAGTTATTGGTAGGAAAGGTATTACGTTAATTGGGTATTAGAGGGACCTTTCTTATTACTGGAGATGATGGAACACAAGTTGGAGTTATTGGTAGGACAGGTATTACAGTTAGTTGGGTATTAGAGGGACCTTTCTTATTACTGGGGATGATGGAACACAAGTTGGAGTTACTGGTAGGACAGGTATTACAGTTAGTTGGGTATTAGAGGGACCTTTCTTATTACTGGAGATGATGGAATACAAGTTGGAGTTATTGGTAGGAAAGGTATTACCGTTAATTGGGTATTAGAGGGACCTTTCTTATTACTGGAGATGATGGAACACAAGTTGGAGTTATTGGTAGGAAAGGTTTACCGTTAATTGGGTATTAGAGGGACCTTTCTTATTACTGGAGATATGGAACACAATTGGAGTTATTGGTAGGACAGGTATTACACGTTAAGTTGGGTATTAGAGGGACCTTTCTTATTACTGGAGATGATGGAACACAAGTTGGAGTTACTGGTAGGCAGGTATTACAGTTAATTGGGTATTAGAGGGACCTTTCTTATTACTGGAGATGGAACACAGTTGGAGTTACTGGTAGGACAGTGTATTACAGTTAATTGGGTATTAGAGGGACCTTTCTATTACTGGAGATGATGGAACACAAGCTGGAGTACTGGTAGGACAGGTATTATAGTTAGTTGGGTATTAGAGGGACTTTCTTATTACTGTGATTGAGGAACACAAGTTACTGGTAGGACAGGTATTACAGTTAGTTGGGTATTAGAGGGACCTTTCTTATTACTGGAGATGATGGAACACAAGTTGGAGTTATTGGTAGGACAGGTATTACAGTTAATTGGGTATTAGAGGGACCTTTCTTATTACTGGAGATGATGGAACACAAGTTGAGTTACTGGTAGGACAGGTATTACAGTTAATTGGGTATTAGAGGGACCTTTCTTTTACTGGAGATGGTGGAACACAAGTTGAGGTTACTGGTAGGACAGGTATTACAGTTAATTGGGTATTAGAGGGACCTTTCTTATTCTGGAGATGATGGAACACAAGTTGGAGTTACTGGTAGGACAGGTATTACAGTTAATTGGGTATTAGAGGGGACCTTTCTTATTAATGGAGATGATGGAACACAAGTTGGAGTTATTGGTGGACAGGTATACAGTTAATTGGGTATTAAGGGACCTTTCTTATTACTGGAGATGATGGAACACAAGTTTTGAGTTATTACTGGTGGACAGGTATTCAGTTAATTGGTATTAGAGGGACCTTTCTTATTACTGGAGATGGTGGACACACAGTTGAGTTACTGGTAGGACAGGTATTACAGTTAATTGGTATTAGAGGACCTTCTTATTACGGAGATGGTGGAACACAAGTTGGAGTTACTGGTGGACAGGTATTACAGTTAGTTGGGTATTAGAGGGACCTTTCTTATTACTGGAGATGATGGAACACAAGTTGGAGTTACTGGTGGGACAGGTATTACAGTTAATTGGGTATTAGAGGGACCTTTCTTATTACTGGAGATGATGGAACACAAGTTGGGTTATGGGTGGGACAGGTATTACAGTTAATGGGTATTAGAGGGCCCTTTCTTATACTGGAGATGATGGAACACAAGTTTGGAGTTACTGGTAGGACAGGTATTACAGTTAGTTGGTATTAGAGGGACCTTTCTTATTACTGTAGATGATGGACACAAGTTGGAGTTACTGGTAGGACAGGTATTACAGTTTGGTTGGGTATTAGAGGGACCTTTCTATTACTGGAGAATGATGGAACACAAGTTGGTTACTGGTAGGACAGGTATTACAGTTAGTTGGGTATTAGAGGGACTTTCTTATTACTGGAGATGATGGAACACAAGTTGGAGTTACTGGTAGGACAGGTATTACAGTAGTTGGGTATTAGAGGGACCCTTTCTATTACTGGAGATGATGGAGCACAAGTTGGAGTTACTGGTAGGACAGGTATTACAGTTAGTTGGGTATTAGAGGGACCTTTCTTATTACTGGAGATGGTGGAACACAAGTTGGAGTTATTGGTAGGACAGGTATTAGAGGGACCTTTCTTATTACTGGAGATGATGGAACACAAGTTGGAGTTACTGGTAGGACAGGTATTAAAGTTAGTTGGGTGTTAGAGGGACCTTACTTATTACTGGAGATGATGGAACACAAGTTGGAGTTACTGGTAGGACAGGTATTACAGTTAGTTGGGTATTAGAGGGACCTTTCTTATTACTGGAGATGATGGAACACAAGTTGGAGTTACTGGTAGGACAGGTATTACAGTTAGTTGGGTATTAGAGGGACCTTTCTTATTACTGGAGATGATGGAACACAAGTTGGAGTTACTGGTGGGCAGTTATTACAGTTAGTTGGGTATTAGAGGGACCTTTCTTATTACTGGAGATGATGGAACACAAGTTGGAGTTACTGGTAGGACAGGTATTACAGTTAATTGGGTATTAGAGGGACCTTTCTTATTACTGTAGATGATGGAACACAAGTTGGAGTTACTGGTAGGACAGGTATTACAGTTAGTTGGGTATTAGAGGGGCCTTTCTTATTACTGGAGATGATGGAACACAAGTTGGAGTTACTGGTAGGACAGGTATTACAGTTAAATGGGTATTAGAGGGACCTTTCTTATTACTGAGATGGGGAACACAAGTTGGGTTATTGGTAGGACAGGTATTACCGTTAATTGGTATTAGAGGGACCTTTCTTATTACTGGAGATGATGGAACACAAGTTGGAGTTACTGGTGGGACAGGTATTACAGTTAGTTGGGTATTAGAGGGGCCTTTCTTATTACTGGAGATGATGGAACACAAGTTTGAGTTATTGGTAGGACAGGTATTACAGTTAGTTGGGTATTAGAGGGACCTTTCTTATTACTGGAGATGATGGAACACAAGTTGGAGTTATTGGTAGGACAGGTATTACAGTTAATTGGGTATTAGAGGGACCTTTCTTATTACTGGAGATGGTGGAACACAAGTTGGAGTTATTGGTAGGACAGGTATTACAGTTAATTGGTTTAGAGGGACCTTTCTTATACTGGAGATGGTGGAACACAGTTGGAGTTACTGGTGGGACAGGTATTATAGTTAGTTGGGTATTAGAGGGACCTTTCTTATTACTGGAGATGATGAAAACACAAGTTGGAGTTACTGGTGGGACAGGTATTACAGTTAGTTGGGTATAGAGGGACCTTCTTATTACTGGAGATGATGGAACACAAGGTGGAGTTACTGGTAGGACAGGTATACAGTTAATTGGGTATTAGAGGGACCTTTCTTATTACTGGAGATGGTGGAACACAAGTTGGAGTTACTGGTAGGACAGGTATTACAGTTAATGGGTATTAGAGGGACCTTTCTTATTACTGGAGATGACAAGTTGGAGTTACTGGTAGGACAGGTATTACAGTTAGTGGGTATTAGAGGGACCTTCCCAAGTTGGAGTTATTGGTGGACGGTTTACAGTTAATTGGGTTATTAGAGGGACCTTTCTTTATTACTGGAGATGATGGAACACAAGGTGGTAGTTTACTGGTGGGACAGGTATTACAGTTTAGTTGGGTATTAGAGGGACCTTTCTTATTACTGGAGATGATGGAACACAAGTTGAGTTACTGGGTAGGACAGGTATTACAGTTAGTTGGGTATTAGAGGGACCTTTCTTATTACTGGAGATGGTGGAACACAAGTTGAGTTACTGGTAGGACAGGTATTACAGTTAATTGGTATTAGAGGACCTTTTATTACTGGAGATGGTGAGAAACCAAGTTGGAGTTACTGGTGGGACAGGTATACAGTTAGTTTGGTATTAGAGGGACCTTTCTTATTACTGGAGATGATGGAACACAAGTTGGAGTTATTGGTGAGACAGGTATTACAGTTAATTGGGTATTAGAGGACCTTTCTTATTACGGAGATGATGGAAACACAAGTTGGAGTTATTAGTAGGACAGGTATTACGTTAATTGGGTATTAGAGGGACCTTTCTTATTACTGAAGATGATGGAACCACAAGTTGGGTTTGGTGGGACAGGTATTACAGTTAATTGGGTATTAGAGGGACCTTTCTTATTACTGGAGATGATGGAACACAGGTGGAGTTACTGGTGGGACAGGTATTACAGTTAGTTGGGTATTAGAGGGACCTTTCTATTACTGGAGATGATGGAACAACAAGTTGAGTTACTGGTAGGACAGGTATTACAGTTAGTTGGTATTAGAGGGACCTTCTTATTACTGGAGATGGTGGAACACAAGATGGAGTTACTGGTAGGACAGGTATTACAGTTAATTGGGTATTAGAGGGACCTTTCTTATTACTGGAGATGGTGGAACACAAGTGGAGTTACTGGTGGGACAGGTATTACAGTTAGTTGGGTATTAGAGGGACCTTCTTATTACTGGAGATATGGAACACAAGTTGGAGTTATGGTGAGACAGGTATTACAGTTAATTGGGTATTAGAGGACCTTTCTTATTACTGGAGATGATGGAACACAAGTTGGAGTTTTGGTAGGAAAGGTATTACCGTTAATTGGGTATTAGAGGGACCTTTCTATTACTGGAGATGATGGAACACAAGTTGGAGTTCTGTAGGACAGGTTATACAGTTAGTGGTATTAGAGGGACCTTTATTTATACGAGATGATGGAATACAAGTTGGAGTTATTGGTAGAAAGGTATACCGTTATTGGGTATTAGAGGGGACTTTCTTATTACTGGAGATGATGGAACACAAGTGGAGTTACTGGTAGGACAGGTATTACAGTTAGTTGGGTATTAGAGGACCGTTCTTATTACTGGAGATGATGGAATACAAGTTGGAGTTATTGGTAGGAAAGGTATTACCGTTAATTGGTATTAGAGGGACCTTTCTTATTACTGGAGAGATGATGAACACAAGTTGGAGTTATTGGTAGGAAGTATTACCGTTAATTGGGTATTAGAGGGACCTTTCTATTACTGGAGATGATGGAACACAAGTTGGAGTTATTGGGTAGGACGGTATTACAGTTAGTTGGGTATTAGAGGGACCTTCTTATTACTGGAGATGATGGAACACAAGTTGGAGTTACTGGTAGGACAGGTATTACAGTTAGTTGGTATTAGAGGGACCTTTCTATACTGGAGATGATGGAATACAAGTTGGAGTTATTGGTAGGAAAGGTATTACCGTTAATGGGTATTAGAGGGACCTTTCTTATTACTGGAGATGATGGAACACAAGTTGGAGTTATGGTAGGAAAGGTATTACGTTAATTGGGTATTAGAGGGACCTTTCTTATACTGGAGATGATGAACACAAGTTGGAGTTATTGGTAGGACAGGTATTACAGTTAGTGGGTATTAGAGGGACCTTTCTATTACTGGAGATGATGGAACACAAGTTGGAGTTACTGGTAGGACAGGTATTACAGTTATTGGGTATTAGAGGGACCTTTCTTATTACTGGAGATGATGGAACACAAGTGAGTTACGGTAGGACAGGTATTACAGTTAATTGGGTATTAGAGGGACCTTTCTTATTACTGGAGATGATGGAACACAAGCTGGAGTTACTGGTAGGACAGGTTTATAGTTAGTTTGGGTATTAGAGGGACCTTCTTATTACTGTAGATGATGGAACACAAGTTACGGTAGGACAGGTAGTACAGTTAGGTTGGGTATTAGAGGAGCCTTTCTTATACTGGAGATGATGGAACACAAGTTTGGAGTTATTGGTATACAAGGTATTACAGTTAATTGGGTATTAGAGGGACCTTTCTTATACTGGATTTAGGAAACACAAGTTTTGAGCAACACCCATGTTTACAATATACTTTCATTATATATTCCTTGCCTCTAGACTTTATGCAACATTAATATATTATTCTCTTATTATAAAATATAGGAATATAGAAGCACAACCGGAGTTCCATGACCATATTAATGTATGAGGTTATAGGTAGATATATATATACAGTAACAGTTTATAAAACCCTATTGTATTAAAATCAACATGTTCAGCTGAACTAAAATGGGTCAACTGATGTGGTAAATGAGACCTTGTAGTCCTATACTAATACGGTACCAGGACATTAACACAAAGGAGAAGATCATGACCTTTTCCCATACTAGTAACATTTACTCTTCATGTCTGTTTCTTGGCTCCATTGGTTTAATCCCCCTTGAGACTAACACCGCTTACATTTATTGATGACTCAGTGTGCTAGACGCAGGTAAATATAAGCCGCTGAAAGAGGGCATTCTGGGTACCCATAATTCCCTTCCCCCAAAAAAGAATTGCCCATGAGGATAATAAATATGATACAAATCTGAGTGGTTAAAAAGATTTAAATATTAAAGCAAGAAAATAAAGTGGATGGAGAGACAGAAAGATTTTATTAATTTAGCAGCACAGAAAGAATAAAACAGATTTCAGGATGAGTGAGAAGTTAAGTGCTACTGCCCTGTCTTCAACTCACAACCAATATTTCCTACTCTCGTCGCCCCCTGTACGCGACACCTCACCTTGCACTCCGGTAATCAAAACTAATAGGCGAAAAAGACTCTCAGAAGAAGACTGGGAAGCAAGAGAATAGAAACACAGGAGGGTCATAGGAGAACTAGAACAGAGGAAAGGGTGAAACCAACTGTAACCCAATGGCATCATCAGACAGACCACAGTGATAAAAAGAAAGAAATAGAAATAAAATTAAGTGGTATCAGGGCCAGAGAGACATGCAAGAGATGGCAATTCATTCTAGACAGACTTCCAGCTGTGAGACAAGTAAGGACTGAAATAATTACATGGCAGTGGAAAGGTCTCCAAAGCTGGAAGATGAGACAGGGGAATGGAGATTGGAGAAGTGAACAGGGTTGTAATGATTCGGTGGGTAGGAGGACACAGCAGGGAGAAGAAATGGCAAGTGATTTGAGGCTTTAGAGAGAAGTGATGTCATTGAGAGCATTGTCCAACTCCTCGCTGATGGACTTATACTTCATCTTCTGAGCATAGACCTCATCTAAAGAGAGGAGAGAAGCCAAAAGAAAGGCAAAAAGGTAAGAGAGAAATGGAGGAGAGTTTTACAGGTAGGCACACATGAGGATAACATGCAGAATGTAGGAGCCAGACAGCAAGTGGTGTAGCCTAGAGATCCAAAACAGACATTAAAAGACGCTACTACAAGTAATGGGGGACAGGTGTACCCAATATGGAAAGGCGGATGGAACTGACCACAGCAGAAAGACAAAACTTGATAGACAGAGAATAAGAGACACAAAACAACAGACAAAATGTTCTTACCTTCCAGATCATCAATGGTTTTCTCAAGTTGGCCACTGATTTCTCAGCAAAACTCAGCTCGACTCTCGGCCTGTAAGGTACAACCCAAGTTCAATATGATACATCGAGAACTATTACAATAGCGCCCTGCTTAACAGCATGCACACTGGCAGTGCATACATCCTTCTCACTGATCCACCTTGAAGTCCCCTATAAAATCCCCATGGTGCTATATGACCCCTCTTTCCATTCCCCTTCCTATAGCCACATTAATCCATCTTCATTTATCATGTCACAGCCCTTATAGAGACGTTATACCCTCGAGCCCTCATTGGGATCACATTAACACATTTGTTCAATTGCTTGTACCAGTACCGCTGTTTGTAGTTATCACCCAGACAATCCGCCCATACCTCTTTTAGTTTTTCTGAGAGCATGTTGATTTCCTCTTCATATTTGTCTTCCTTTGAAGAGTACTAAAAGGTGAAATCAATAATTAGAGACTGGATGAAAAAAGTATAAGAGTTGTAATAAGAAATCCAAACATAAAAGGGAAAAAATTCAAAGAAATAAAGAAAACGTCGTGTAAAGAGGGACCTTAATTATTACTGGAGATGATTGACCCCTAAGAGGGGGTGTTCACTTGTATTTAATGGAGCACATGGTATGTTGATGTTGCACCTGAGGAAGGGGGAAACCCAGAAACGTTGTGCACAGCTTGTCACAATACAAAGCAGTTATATACTGGACCTTCTATTACTGAGATGGAAAAAAGTTGGAGTTATTGTGAAGTCTACATTGGTATTATTTATTGGACCTTTCTTATACTGGAGATGATGGAACACAAGTTGGAGTTATGGTGGAGACAGGTATTTAGTTAATGGGTATTAGAGCTGGACCTTTCTTATTACTGGAGATGATGGAACACAAGTTGGAGTTATTGGTGAGACAGGTATTACAGTTAATTGGGTATTAGAGGGACCTTTCTTATTACTGGAGATGATGGAACACGTGGAGGTATTGGTGGGACAGGTTTACAGTTAATTGGGGTATTAGAGGGACCTTTATTTACTGGGGGATGAGGAACACAAGGTGGAGTTACTGGTGGGACAGGTATTACAGTTTAGTTGGGTATTAGAGGGACCTTTCTTATTACGGAGATGATGGAACACAAGTGTTGAGTTATTGGTAGGACAGGTATACAGTTATTGGGTATTAGAGGGACCTTTCTTATTACTGGAGATGGTGGAACACAAGTTGGAGTACTGGTAGGACAGGTATTACAGTTAATTGGGTATTAGAGGGACCTTTCTTATTACTGGAGATGGGGAACACAAGTTGGAGTTACTTGTGGGACAGGTATACAGTTAGTTTGGTATGAGGGACCTTTCTTATACTGAGATGATGGAACACAAGTTGGAGTTATTGTGAGACAGGTATTACAGTTAATTGGGTATTAGAGGGACCTTCTTATTACTGGAGATGATGGAAACAAGTTGGAGTTATTAGTAGGGCAGGTATTACCGTTAATTGGGTATTAGAGGGCCTTTCTTATTACTGAAGATGATGGAACACAAGTGGAGTTATGGTGGACAGGTATTACAGTTAATTGGGTTTAGAGGGACCTTTCTATTACTGGAGATGATGGAACACAAGTGGAGTTACTGGTGGGACAGGTATTACAGTTAGTTGGGTATTAGAGGGACCTTTCTATTACTGGAGATGATGGAACACAAGTTTGAGTTACTGGTAGGACAGTATTACAGTTAGTTGGGTATTAGAGGGACCTTCTTATTACGGAGATGGGGAACACAAGATGGAGTTACTGGTAGTAGGACGGTATTACAGTTAATTGGGTATTAGAGGGGCCTTTCTTATTACTGGAGATGTGGAAACCAAGTTGGAGTTACTGGTGGGACAGGTATTACAGTTAGTTGGGTATTAGAGGGACCTTTCTTTTACTGGAGATGATGGAACACAAGTTGGAGTATTGGTGGACAGGTATTACAGTTAATTGGGTATTAGATGACCTTTCTTATTACTGGAGATGATGGAAAACAAGTTGGAGTTATTGGTAGGAAGGTATTACCGTAATTGGGTATAGAGGGACCTTCTTATTACTGGAGATGATGGAACACAAGTTGGAGTTACTGGTAGGACAGGTATTACAGTTCGTTGGGTATTAGAGGGACCTTTCTTTTACTGGAGATGAGGGTAATACAAGTTGGGTAGTTTGGTAGGAAAGGTATTACCGTTAATTGGGTATAGAGGGACCTTTTCTTATTACTGGAGGATGGGAACACAAGTTTGAGTTACTGGTAGGACAGGTATTACAGTTAGTTGGGTATTAGAGGGACCGTTCTATTACTGGAGATGATGGATACAAGTGGGTTATTGGTGGGAAATGGGTTATTAGCCGTTAATGGTTTATGAGGGACCTTTCTTATTACTGGAGATGATGGAACACAAGTTGGAGTTATGTGGTAGGAAAGGTATTACCGTTAATTGGTGTATTAGAGGGACCTTTCTTATTACTGGAGATGATGGAACACCCGTTAGTGGAGTTATTGGTAGGACAGGTATTACAGTTAGTTGGGTATTAGAGGGGACCTTTCTTATTATGAGATGATGGAACACAAGTTGGAGTTACTGGTAGGACAGGTATTACAGTTAGTTGGGTATTAGAGGGACCTTTCTTATTACTGGAGATGATGGAATACAAGTTGGAGTTTATGGTAGGAAAGGTATTACGTTAATTGGTATTAGAGGGACTTTCTTATTACTGGAGATGATGGAACACAAGTTGGAGTATTGGTAGGAAGGTATTACCGTTAATGGGTATTAGAGGCCTTCTTATTACTGGAGATGATGGAACACAAGTTGGAGTTATTGGTAGGACAGGTATTACAGTTAGTTGGGTATTAGAGGGACCTTCTTATTACTGGGAGATGATGGAACACAAGTTGAGTTACTGGTAGGACAGGTATTACAGTTAGTTGGGTATTAGAGGGACCTTTCTTATTACTGGAGAGATGGAACACAAGTTGGAGTTACTGGTAGGACAGGTATTACAGTTAATGGGTATTAGAGGGACCTTTTTATTACTGGTAGATGATGGAACACAGCTGGAGTTACTGGTAGGACGGATTATAGTTAGTTGGGTATTAGGGGACTTTCTTATTAAACTGTATATGATGGAACACAAGTTACTGGTAGGACAGGTATTAACAGTTAGTTGGGTATTAGAGGGACCTTTCTTATTACTGGAGATGATGGAACAAGTTGGAGTTATGGTAGGTTAGGACAGGTAATACAGTTATGGGTATTAGAGGGACCTTTCTTATTACTGGAGATGATGGAACACAAGTTGAGTTACTGGTAGGACAGGTATTACAGTTAATTGGGGTATAGAGGGGACCTTTCTTATTAACTGGAATGGTGGAACACAAGTTAGTGAGGTTACTGGTAGGACAGGTATTACAGTTAATTGGTATTAGAGGGACACTTTCTTATTACTGGAGATGAGGAACACAAGTTGAGTTACTGGTAGGACAGGTATTACAGTTAATTGGGTATTAGAGGGACCTTTTTATTAATGGAGATGATGGAACACAAGTTGGAGTTATTGGTGGGACAGGTATTACAGTTAATTGGGTATTAGAGGGACCTTTCTTATTACTGGAGATGATGGAACACAAGTTTTGAGTTATGGTAGGAAAGGTATTACAGTTAATGGGTATTAGAGGGCACTTTCTTATTACTGGAGATGGTGGAACACAAGTGGAGTTACTGGTAGGACAGGTATTACAGTTAATTGGTATTAGAGGGACCTTTTTATTATGGAGATGGTGGAACACAAGTTGGAGTTACTGGTGGGACAGGTATTACAGTAGTTGGGTATTAGAGGGACCTTTCTATTACGGAGATGATGGAACACAAGTTGGAGTTACTGGTGAGACAGGTATTAAGTTAATTGGGTATTAGAGGACCTTTCTTATTACTGGAGATGATGGAACACAAGTTGAGTTATGGTGGGGACAGGTATTACAGTTAATGGGTATTAGAGGGACCTTTCTTATTACTGGAGATGATGGAACACAAGTTGGAGTTACTGGTAGACAGGTATTTACAGTTAGTTGGGTATTAGAGGGACCTTTTTATTACTGTAGATGATGAACACAAGTTGGAGTTACTGGTAGGACAGGTATTACAGTTTAGTTGGGTATTAGAGGGACCTTTCTTATACTGGGGAGATGATGGAACACAGTTGGAGTTACTGGTAGGACAGGTATTACAGTAGTTGGGTATTAGAGGGACCTTTCTTATTACTGGAGATGATGGAACACAAGTTGGAGTTACGGTAGGACAGGTATTACAGTTAGTTGGGTATTAGAGGGACCTTCTTTCTTACTGGAGATGATGGAGCACAAGTTGGAGTTACTGGTAGGACAGGTATTACAGTTATGTGGGTATTAGAGGACCTTTCTTATACTGGAGATGGGGGAACACAAGTTGGAGGTTATGGTAGGACAGGTATTAGAGGGACCTTTCTTATTACTGGAGATGATGGAACACAAGTTGGAGTTAAGGTAGGACAGG
The DNA here is from genome assembly GCA_019447015.1 of Hymenochirus boettgeri. NCBI lineage: Eukaryota > Metazoa > Chordata > Amphibia > Anura > Pipidae > Hymenochirus > Hymenochirus boettgeri. The sequence goes on along the minus strand of JAACNH010000287.1, from coordinate 69,308 downwards.
TATTAAGTTAGTTGGGGGTTAGAGGGAGGGACCTTACTTATTACTGGAGATGATGGAACACAAGTTGGAGTTATTGGTAGGACAGGTATTACAGTTAATTGGGTATTAGAGGGACCCCCTTTCTTATACTGGAGATGATGGAACAAAGTTGGATACTGGTAGGACAGGTATTACAGTTAGTGGGGATTAGAGGGACCTTTCTTATTACTGGAGATGATGGAAACACAAGTTGGAGTTACTGGTAGGACAGGTATTACAGTTAGTTGGGTATTAGAGGGACCTTTCTTATTACTGGAGATGATGGAACACCAAGTTGGAGTTACTGGTAGGACAGGTATTACAGTTAATGGGTATTAGAGGGACCTTTCTTATTACTGAGATGATGGAACACAAGTTGGAGTTACCTGGTAGGACAGGTATTACAGTTTAGTTGGGTATTAGAGGGGCCTTTCTTATTACTGGAGTGATGGAACACAGTTGGAGTTACTGGTAGGACAGGTATTACGTTATTAGGGATTAGAGGGACCTTTCTTATTACTGGAGATGGTGGAACACAAGTTGGAGTTATGGTAGGACAGGTATACCGTTAATTGGGTATTAGAGGGACCTTTCTTATTACTGGAGATGATGGAACACAAGTTGGAGTTACTGGGGACAGGTATTACAGTTAGTGGGTATTAGAGGGCCTTTCTTATTACTGGAGATGATGGAAACAAGTTTGAGTTATTGTAGGACAGGTATTACAGTTAGTGGGTATTAGAGGGACCTTTTCTATTACTGGAGATGATGGAACACAAGTTGGAGTTATTGGTAGGACAGGTATTACAGTTAATTGGGTATTAGAGGGACATTTCTTATTACTGGAGATGATGGAACACAAGTTGGAGTTATTGGTAGGACAGGTATTACAGTTAATGGGTATTAGAGGGACCTTTTATTACTGGAGATGGTGGAACACACAGTTGGAGTTACTGGTGGGACAGGTATATAGTTAGTTGGGTATTAGAGGGACCTTTCTTATTACTGGAGATGAGAAACACAAGTTGGAGTTACTGGTGGGACAGGTATTACAGTTAGTTGGGTATTAGAGGGACCTTTCTTATTACTGGAGATGATGGAACACAAGGTGGAGTTACTGGTAGGACAGGTATTACAGTTAGTTGGGTATTAGAGGGACCTTTCTTATTACTGGAGATGGTGGAACACAAGTTGGAGTTACTGGTAGGACAGGTATTACAGTTAATTGGGTATTAGAGGGACCTTCTTATTACTGGAGATGACAAGTTGGAGTTACTGGTAGGACAGGTATTACAGTTAGTTGGGTATTAGAGGGACCTTTTATTATTACTGGAGATGACAAGTTGGAGTTACTGGTGGGACAGGTATTACAGTTAATTGAACACTCTGTACCTTATCTGCTTGTGCTTCAAGGGATTTTAAGTTATTGGTGACATTCTTCAACTCTTCCTCCAGATCCCCACATTTACTGTTCCCAGGTGGTCAGAAAGAAAAGAGAAAGATCCATCGAGAGGAGATGCACAGGAGAGAGGCAGGAAAGGACAGTGAGAAGTCAAGCAAATAGAAATCATATGAGCAGGAGAGAAGGAAAGAATTTTAGAGAAAATGAAAGAGAAGGTGATTTATTACATAGAAGAAAGTGACAGTAAACATGACTCCTTGAAATATGAAATACAATATGAGCAATAGATTTAAGAATATCAGGCTTAAAGGGTATGTACCCTGGGAAAAATGTGATTTTTAATTGCCCATTACTGTAAACTATCATTCACCCAACTATCACTGTTCTATTTATTTATTGATATGTCCCCTATTTCTTTATATATCCAGCCTGAAACACTTTACATTTCAGCTGTCAATCAAGTTACTTAGTATCATAAACTCTTCTGTTATGTATAGTTTTGCTGTAGCTGGAATGGTGACAGTTGGTATGTGAACTGCATGGTGGGAAATTCCCTCTCCCAATGCTGCCTCATAGGGATTACTGAGCATGCTTGCCCTTACAGAGAGTCAGATAGTCTCACAGGGGGCTGAGGGACTGAGCTTGAGCAGAACAAGTACTGGATTGAAGTCATGCAGCAACACAAATACATCAAAATAATTGCTGCTTACATGTATTCATTTATAGACTGAAATGAGGCAAAGGACAATTTCATCTCTCACAGATGAGCTTGCATTTGCTAAGAGGAGGCAGCTAGGGCAATAACATTTAGTCATTGGCTGAGAACACCTGTCATGTCTATGACTGACATTTGCTAACTGGAAGGACCAGGAAGCAGGAAGAGAGGCAGCATTTTAGGTAAGTCTTATATCTTTCAGATTTCTAACTATTGCACTACTTGCATTGACTAACAGCTCAGACATACCCAGGGTGAGGACCTAAACTGCAATGTCCTTACCTCTGGTTTCACTTTCTAACTAGAATTACTTACCTAAAGTTTCCTTCGGAGCTCTGCTCCCATTTCCACATTCGCGATCCTGCCAGTGAGAAGATATGCTTCTTTCAGAGTGCGTCTCCTCATTGGCTGAGTCACCGATGGACTCCACGATCAGAGCACCAAAGGAAACTTTAGGTGAGTAAATCTACAGTTAGAAAGTGAACCCATGGGTGAGGACAGTGCAGTTTAGGTCCTCACCCTGGGTACTTTCCAATGGTGGAGCGAGGTTTTGGTGAGTGAAGTTATCCTTTAAGACTTATTGCTGGGGAAGACAGGTAGTGCCTGCTTTTTAAAAATATTACTATTGAGAGGGTGGGATTATTAATGCAGACAGAAAATGGCTACAAGGCTACAAGCTGGTGAAAGCAGGAAGTATTCAAGAAATTATATTTTTAAACATGCTTGTGAAGGTTCTCATTCATCCAGGTCATGGTATATCTGTTGTATTCAATTAGATCAACTGGACTTGAAGTTTAGTTCTTGAAGACGTTTCGCTAGTCATCCGACTGGCTTTCTCAATTCAGAATGAATTCTACAAGTTCCTATTACACCTCTTAGCCACTATCCAATCACGCCCTTAACACTTGGCTGTGATATGCTAATTGGGATTTTCCAGGGTACATAATTGCCACAGATTCTTGTACAAGTCATTCTGAATTGAGAAAGCCAGTCGGATGACTAGCGAAACGTCTTCAAGAACTAAACTTCAAGTCCAGTTGATCTAACTGAATTTAACAGATATATATTTTTAAACCTTTCCAGCAATATAACATCATACACGTTTTATCTAGAAATGTGATCCAGAGTAAATTTTAAAGGTAGGATGGAAGGGTTTCTATTTAACCCTAACTTTATCATAGACCACAGTTGACCTTCAAAGAAAAAAAAAACTAAACTAAAGTTTGTAGATGCAGGTTTGTTAAGGTGCCTCTGAAACAGTAGTTCATTTAGACACGGGAAAGTGAAAGTCAATCAGTTGGCCCAAATTATTGTCAATGTCACAGATCTATTTATTGATTGGTAAATGTTTCCAACTAAATTAACAGGCCTAACTCAGAGCTTTACAGGACCAAACCCAAACACATACAAGTTATAACTTCAATTTATATTAATATAATTATCAACCAAGAATGAATGAAATCATGGACCTTCTTCAGGGTCCAGCACCCAATCAACCTCTGGGTCACACTGATGGTCTATCAGTTCTCTTCTATGGTAAATTGACTTTTATAGGGAATCTCAAGGGCCCTGTCCCAAATAAGAAGTTCAGAATCAATGAGAGAAAGTGAAATCGATAAAAGTTCCTTAGCCATAGGAAGTGATGTCAGGTGAAGGACAGGAAGTGATATCAAGAGGACAGGAAGTGATATCAAGAGGACAGGAAGTGGTAATAGAAAAACAGGAAGTGATATCAGAGGAACAGAAGGTGGTAGAGGTAAGAATGGGAGATATTTTATTCCCTTCCGATACCTCTTCCTCTGCTGCAATTAGGGATTTCAGACTCTGATCCGTAACCCGAAGTTCCTCTTCCAGCTGCCTGTGCCGACTTGAGAAGGAAAAAGTGGAGAAGCTCAGAGTAAGCACAATAGCTGTGGAAGGTTATTACCTACATATATTATTATTTCTGTTCAATACATAACATTAGTAAGTATAAAATAGTTTTTCCTCCTTTTTTAGACCATGGAATATGGATAAATTTATCTTATTTCGTTCTTGGTACAGAAACTTCTCAATTTATCCACAAATCCCGTGAACCTCTTTGCCATGAATTCAACTGTATCTTCACCAAGCGCCTACTAATCCCACAGGAGATGTCCACTGGCTCATACATTGATGGGAACGGGATGTTTGACTAACAGGTCTGATCCATCAGTAATTCCAGAACTCAGTAGGAATCATTCACATTTACCGAGCTCTGGGCACTTTGATGAGGCCATAGCACATTAACTAGGTGCCCGCTCTACGCGCAAACTGAGAAATGTTACAACAAATGGGTTTTCTGGTGACCTACACAGTCTTTGTTCTGTTATTGTCACATTACCGTGTATTTCGGTTCTCTTTATTTTGGTTCTTTAATCAGACTTAAGACGTAATGTTTCTTCCTTTCCAACTTAGAATTACACGTCCCTTTCACACAATAAACCTACCCCGATCAGAATCCTAAAGGAGAACTAAACTGACCAAAACATGAATTATACAAATGAATGTATAATGGCCTCCCATTTTCACAAGCCTCGGATAGCCCTATTCAAAGATGGCCACTTCCGATGCGACTGGAAAGGATGTGTGTCTCCTTCCTCTGTGGAAATAATCCAATAGTATATATTGGGCAGTTTAGTGCCCTTTAAAGAACAATATTAGTGAATACCAATAGAATATTGTTTAGTATATTGAATGGTGGAAATTCATTATACACAAATAGTTGTATATCACTATAGGAGTTTTAAGTTAATATTTCCAGAACAATGGACCATAAATGGATCTAAATAAAGGATCCAAAATAAAATAAGGTTAAAATATTGCACGTAACTAATAAACTGATAATAGACTGACCGTCACATGACGCTTCTTCCGGGTCCACAGAAACTCCAATGCTCCCAGACGGTACAGGATAGGATGTAGCAATGTGGAGACTGTTCAAGCTGGGAGCACTGAAGACTTCTGTAGACCAAGAGTTGGATACCATATATGGACTTTCCAGTGGATTTATTAGGGGATTACTCATGTGTACACACAAGGATTTATGTAGAAATTAGATACAGTTTGTAAAATGTTGAATGTTGCCTTCAAACGAGTGATCCTCACCCTAGTTACACATTAAAGGCATAGGACAGTAGACTCGACTGGTAAACCCTGGAAGACACAAGTCAGAACATGTCCTCACCTCTCAGCTACTTCAGCCCTCTCCTCAGAACGCTCCAAATCTCCCTCTAGGACGACCAGTTTACGGGCCACCTGGCAATATATAAAACACAGAGGACATTTTGTCACCGAGACATTTTGGTTCCTATCGTCCTCTACCACTGATTATACAGAGAAACCTCTCACCTCTTCATATTTTCGGTCCGAGTCCTCTGCTACGTGTTTGGCATCTTTCAACTGCATCTCTTGGTCCACCATCTTCTCCTCGTCTTTGGTGGCTCTGTTTTCAATGACCTTCATGCCTCTGTGTGAAAGGGAAAAAAGGAATCATCCCGATAGAGTCCTGTACTGAGATAATGGCCAACGTCCTGATATATGTTTGTTACCCTTATCCTAATGTAAGAGGAACCAAGTTTGGTCTCAGTGCTGTATGGGTGGCTCGCTTTCCCCAAACTGCTGCCCATGTGTTAGTGTCTGACACCCTGACATACCATATGTACGGGTACATTACAGTGCCCACACCCTCCTTGATACATTGCTAATACACCACAGACAATCCCATGTGTCAACATCCCGGTTTCTGCTGGAGAACCAAATTACAATCCCACCTCTCGCTCTCATCTGCTGCTTTCTCTGCTTCTTCCAGCTTCTGCAGGGCGGTGGCAAGGCGCTCTTGGGCTCGGTCCAACTCTTCCTCTACCAGCTGAATGCGCCTGTTTAAGGAGGCAACGTCCGCTTCAGCCTGTCAGATGGAATGGGGGAGTAAATGAGCGAGGGACCTTATGGTTGTCTATCAATAATATATATGTGAGCGCAAATGGATGATATATGGTGGGTTGTAGATGGATAGGATACTGTATAATCTTGGGAATGGCAGATATTTGTGCAACGTGTCTACCCACTGGGTAAAATTCCCTGGTGCTGTCCACCATTGATAGGCGCCATTAATAGTTACCATCCATATGATAACTGCAATATGGTTAAGGGAAGTTGAAAGGTTGTGCTGATTTTAATGGCTGATTCAACCAACATTTTATATACTATATTGCATACTGTGCCCCATACTATAATCCATACCATGGCTCATACTATAATCTATACTGTGCCCCATACTATATTCCATATATACCCCATACCCATAATCATACCATGGCTCATACTATATTCTATACTGTGTCCCATATTATAATCTATACTGTGCCCCATACTATATTCCATAATATACCCCATACCATAATCATTCCATGGCTCGTACTATATTCTATACTGTGTCCCATATTAAATCTATACTGTTGCCCCATACTATAATCCATACCATGGCTCATACTATAATCTATACTGTGCCCCATACTATATTCCATAATATACCCCATACCATAATCATTCCATGGCTCGTACTATATTCTATAATGTGTCCCATATTATAATCTATACTGTGCCCCATACTATAATCCATACCATGGCTCATACTATAATCTATACTGTGCCCCATACTATATTCCATAATATACCCCATACCATAATCATACCATGGCTCGTACTATATTCTATACTGTGTCCGCATATTATATCTAACGTGCCCCATACTACAATTCATACCATGGTTTATACTATAATCTATACTGTGTCCTATACTATAATCTATACTGTGTCCCATACTATAATGTATTCTTTGCCCCATACCATTATCCACACTGTGGCTCATACTATAATCTATACTGTGCCCCATACTATAATATATACTGTATCCCATACTATAATCTATACTGTGCCCCATACTATAATATATACTGTATCCCATACTATAATCTATACTGTGTCCCATACTATAATCTATACTGTGTCCCATACTATAATCTATACCATGACACATACTATAATCTATACTGTGTCCCATACTATAATATATAATGTGTCACATATTATAATCCAGATTATGGTTTATACTATAATCTATACTGTGTCCTATACTATAATCTATACCGTGTCCACACTATAACCTATACTGTGTCCTATACTATAATCTATACTGTGTCCTATACTATAGTCTTTACTATGTCCCATACTATAATCCACACTTTTATGGCTCATACTATAATCTATACTGTGTCCTATACTATAATCTATACTGTGTCCCGCGCTATAATTCACACCACTGCTCATATTATAATCTTTACTGTGTCCCATACTATAATCTATACTGTGTCCCATACTATAATCTATAGTGTCCCATACTATAATCCACACTATGACTCATACTCTAATCCATGCCATGTCCTATACTGTAAATCTATATAGTGTCCATATTATAATCCAAACTATGGCTCATACTATAATACTATACCTGTCCCATACTATAATCCACACTATGACTCATACTCTAATCTATGCTGTGTCCTATACTATAATCTATACTGTGACCCATACTATCATCTTTACTGTGTCCCATACTATAATTCACATTATGGCTCATACTATAATCTATACTGTGCCCCATACTATAATCTATACTATGCCCCATACTATAATCCATACCATGGCTCATACTATAATCTATACTGTGTCCCATACTATAATCTACAATGTGTCCAATACAATAATTCACATTATGGTTTATACTATAATCTATACTGTGTCCTATACTATAATCTATACTGTGTCTCACACTATAACCTATTCTGTGTCCTATACTATAATCTATCCTGTGTCCCATACTATAATCCACCCATTATGGCTCAAACTATAATCTTAAACATGTGTCATATCCATAATCTATACTGTGTCCCATTCTATAATCAACCACACTATGGTTAAATCCCATAGTGACCACCTGTTGGCCACACCTCTGGACCCAGAATATATTATCTAGAGCATGTGACATCAATGGGGAGCATGCAAACATATATAGGGAGCACTCGAATTATAGGGGATAAACAGTAGTAGGATAATGACTAAGGGGCACGCATGTGGACTTATAGGGGAGATGTGACATTATATAGGGAGCTGTGGACATTATAGGGGAGATACATTTATAGGAAGTTTCTGATAGGGGAGCAGTAACTACTAGGGGTAGTATGTGACCTATAGGGAGCAGCAATGCAACTTATTAGGGGAGTAGAATTTTGACATTTAAGGGGACAGATGGACATTATAGGGGAAGTATTGTGACATTATAGGGGACATGTGACATTATAGGGAAGATGGTGAAATATAGGGAAAGCATCTGACATTATAGGGAGCATGCAAATTATAGGGGAGTATTTGACTTAATAGGGGAGCAGGACATTATAGGGAGTATTTACATTTAGGGGAGCATGTGACATTTATAGGGAGTATTGACATTATAGGGGGGAGCATGTGACATTATAGGGGAGCTTGACATTATGGGGAGCATCACATTATAGGGGTCTGAATATAGGGAGCACGGCACATTATAGGGGAGCAATCTGACTTATAGGGAGCATGTACTTAACTAGGGAGATGTCATTATAGGGGAGCATGTGACATTATATGGGAGTATTTGACATTATAGGATCATATAGTGACATTATGGGGAGCATGTGACATTATAGGGAGTATTTGACATTTAAGGGAGCATGCGACATATAGGGGAGTATGGTGACATTATAGGGGATATTTACATTATAGGGGAGCATTGATTGACATTATAGGGGAGCATGTGACATTATAGGGGCAGTTATTTTGACATTAAGGGGAAGCATGCGACATTATGAGTGTGGAGTATTGACATTATAGGGGAGTATTTGACATTATAGGTAGCATGTGACATATATAGGGGAGATGTACATTATAGGGGAGATGACATTTATAGGGGAGTAGGACTTATAGGGGAGCATGTGACATTTATAGGGGGAGCATTGTGACATTATAGGAGGAATTGACATTGGGGAGACATGCGGACATTATAGGGGGAGTATGTGACATTATAGGGGAGCATAAATTGGGGCACATTATAGGGAGTATGTGACATTATAGGGGAGCATGTGACATTATAGGGGAGAATGCGACATTATAGGGGAGTATTGACATTAGGGAGCATGTGACATTATAGGGGAGAATGAGACATTATAGGGGAGTATTGTGCACATTTAGGGGAGAATGCGAAATTATAGGGGAGTATGTGCATTTGAGATCATTGACTATGGGAGAGTCATGTGACATTATAGGGGAGACATTGACATTATAGGGGAGTAATGCGACATTATGGGAGTATGGTGCATTATGGGGAGAATGCGACATTATAGGGGAGTATGTGACATTATAGGGAGAATGGACATTTATAGGGGAGCATGTGACATTTAGGGGAGCATGTGACATTATGGGGAGAATGCGACATATAGGGAGTTGTGACATTATAGGGGGAGTATGTGACATTATAGGGGAGAATGCGACATTATAGGGGAAAATGGACATATAGGGGAGATGGACATTAAGGGGAGCATGTGACTTATAGGGGAGAATGCGACATTATAGGGGAGTATGTGACATATAGGGGAGTATGTGACATTATAGGGAGCATTTGACATTATAGGGAGAATGCACATTATAGGGGAGTAATGTGACAGTTATAGGGGAGATCGACATTATGGGGGAATTCGACATTATAGGGAGTATGTGACATTATAGGGGTAGCATGTGACATGGGGAGCATGTGACATTATAGGGGAGCATGTGACATTATAGGGGAGCATGTGACATTATAGGGGAGAATGCGACATTATAGGGGAGCATGTGACATTATAGGGGAGCATGTACTACTAGGGGAGTAGGTACATTATAGGGGAGCATGTGACATTATAGGGGAGTTGTGGACATTATAGGGGACATGTGACATTATAGTGGGAGCCTGTGACATTATGTGAGCATTGACATTATAGGGGAGCACATGTACTTATAGGGAGCAGTATATATAGGGGGCATGTGATTTAGGGAGCATGTGACATTATAGGGGAGCATGTGACATTATAGGGGAACATGTAACTACTAGGGGAGTATGTGACATTATAGGGGAGCATTCTATGGGGAGCAAATGACATTATAGTGAGCCATGTGACTATGGGAGCATGATGACATTATAGGGGAGCATGTGACATTATAGATGAGCATGTGACATTATAGGGGAGTATGTGACATTATAGGGAGCACATAACATAGGGGAGCACATGACATTATAGTGGAGCATGTGACATTATAGGGGAGCACATGCATCTAGGGGAGCATGTGACATTATAGAGGAGCATGTGACATTATAGGGGAGCATGTGACATTATAGGGGAGCATGTGACATTATAGGGGAGCATGTAACTTACTAGGGGAGTATGTGACATTATAGGGAGCACATAACATAGGGGAGCACATGACATTATAGTGGAGCATGTGACATTATGGGGAGCACATGACATTATAGGGGAGCATGTAGGGGACATTATAGGGGAGCATGTGACATTATATGGTGCATGTGACATTATAGGGGAGCATGTAACTTACTAGGGGAGTACGTGACATTATAGGGAGCACATAACATAGGGGAGCACATGACATTATAGTGGAGCATGTGACATTATAGTGGAGCATGTGACATTATAGGGGAGCATGTGACATTATAGGGGAGCAGGTGACATTATAGGGGAACATGTAACTTACTAGGGGAGCACATGACATTATAGTGGAGCATGTGACATTATAGGGGACATGTGAATATATAGGGACATGTATAATAGGGGAGTAATGGACATTATAGACACTGACATTATAGCACAGCATGTGACATTATAGATGGGCATCTGACCTTATAAGGGAAAACGTGACATTATAGGGGAGCCTGTGACATTATAGAGGAGAACGTGACATTATAGGGGAGCATGTGATATTATAGGGGAGCATGTGGCATTATAGGGGAGCATGTATATTATAGGGGAGCATGTGCTATTTATAGGGAGCATGTGGCAATTATAGGAGCTGTGATATCTTATAGGGGAATGCATGTGAAATATATAGGGGAGCATTGAATTATAGTGGAGACATGTGGCATTATAGGGGAGCATGTGGCATTCTAGATTATTATAGGGAGCTGTGATATTATAGGGAGCATGTGACTTATATGGGAGCCTAAATGTGAGATATAGGGGAGCATGTGACATTATAGGGGAGCAATGTGACATTATAGGGGAGCATGTATTTAGGGAGCATGTACATTATATTGACCTGGGACTTAAGGGGGAGCATTGTGACATTATAGGGAGCATGTGATATTATAGGGAGCATGTGGCATTACAGGGGAGCATGTGGCATTATAGGGGAGCATGTGATATTATAGGGGAGAGCATGTGGCATTATAGGGTGAGTCATGTGACATTATGGGGCAGCATGTAACATTATAGGGGAGCATGTGATATTAGAGGGGAGCATGTGACTTATAGGGGAGCATGTGAATTATGGGGAGCATGTGACATTAAGGGGGAGCATGTACATTATAGGGGAGCATGTGCATATTATAGGGAGCATGTGATATTATAGGGGAGCATGTAAAATTATAGGGGAGCATGTGATATTATAGGGGAGCATGTGGCATTACAGGGGAGCATGTGGCATATAAGGGGAGTCATGTGTATTAAGGGGAGCATGTGACATTAAGGGTGATGTAACTATAGGGGAAGATGTGATATTATAGGGGAGCACGTGGCATGTACAGGGGAGCTGTGGTCTTATAGGTGGGGGCATGTGATATTATAGGGGAGCATGTGCATTAATAGGGAGCCGTGATATATCGGGGATTAGCATGTGACATTATAGGGAGCATGTAACATTAATAGGGGCTGTGTTTATGGGGACATGTGGCATTACAGGGGACATGTGCATTTAGGGGAGCATGTGATTTAGGGGAGCATGTGGCATTATAGGGGAGCATGTGATATTATTACTTTCTGTGTCTGTTTGGTTTTTAAAGGAGAACTATGCCCTAACATATGTAGGCTGATAAGAAGCCATGAACACTGCTGGCATAATGATCCATCTCTGGTGTGTTATTTCACTTTATATACAAAGCGGTGGAAAGCTCCTGCTCTCGTGTTGCAGGGTGAACGCAGGACTGAGCATGTCTGTACGCTGGAAATCAGGGAACCATTCTACCTGACACATGTGTATTCATGCGAAAATGACACTATGGTTTCAATTAGCAGTTTAAGGGCTCAATCGGAAGCTTGTATTTACGTCTCGTTCACAGTCCATTGGACAGCTGTATGCACTCCCCGAGCGTGTTGCACACACACAAACGAACAGACAGGGATACGTTTCCCTCGGCGTCGTTCATCAATCCACCATGGCGATCAACGAATGACGCCCAAGGAAAAGCATACAATGCGCGACTATCGTCCGAAATGGCTGTCGGCACGCGTATCTCTGTTTGAGAGCTTGGCGGACGATCGGACGTTGGCGGACCTTTAGTTCTCTAGCTCTCCTTTCATCTATTTGATCACAGCTCTGGATGTTAATGACAGTTCCCCTCCCCTTACCACTGACATCCTTTAGCCAACCCCGGTGCAGCTGTTAGCTGCTGTGATGAAATTGTATTGACTACCACTCCCAGCATTCCAGGAGTCATACATGTCACAGATGATTTACATATTAATGTGCACGTGGATTATAGGTTTTAGCCTTTACACATCCCCTTTCACTTTATTACACTCCGCCCTGTCCCACCTCCATTCATAGATTTCTAGGGGTAAATGAAATGTCCCAGGTATCGGTGGGGGGCACAGAGGGAAACTGCTTTCAAATGATGAATCAGTTGAAATGGGTCAGAATTGCTATTGGGTTCAATGGGAAACGTTCATTAAGGTGCCAAGTACCTGACATCCCATTCAACGTCCGTGTTAAAGGGCCAAAGTGGGCAGCACTGTAGCGACGTTTATAGCGACTGGAGGCTCACTGCCCTGACCTCGAGATCCCGTCATAACACGATCCCTATAATTTCACACCTATAAAATACAGTGCGCGTCATGCCAAACCCCTCCTAGGAAGGGAGGAGGGGGTGTTAGAGGGGTTCTTATGTAATGGGGGGACAGGATGGAAGGGGTGGGGGTATGGTAGGGGGTGTTTATATGTATGGGGGATAGGAGGGAAGGGGCTGAGGGGTAGGTGGGGGTCTTATGTATGGGGGGACAGGAGGGAAGGGGCTGGGTAATGGTAGGGGGTGTATGTATGGGGGGATAGGAGGGAAGGTGCTGGGGTATGGTAGGGTGTTATATGGGGGACAGGAGGAAGGGGGCTGGGGTATGGTAGGGGGTGTTATGTAGGGGGGGGATAGGAGGGAATGGGGCTGGGGGTAGTGGTAGGGGGGTGTTATGTATGGGGGATAGGAGGGGAAGGTGCTGGGGGGTATGGTAGGGGGTGTTATGTATGGGGGAGTAGGAGGGAAGGGGCTGGGGGTATGGTAGGTGGTGTTAGGTTGGGGGGATAGGAGGGCAAGGGTGTGGGTTTATGGTAGGGAGTGTGGTTGTTGGTTTATGTATGGGGATAGGAGGGAGAGGGCTGGGGGTATGGTAGGGGGTGTATGTTGGAGGGTGGATCGGAAGGGACCAGGGGGGCTGGGGGTTATGGTAGGGGTGTTTATGTATGGGTGGGGGATAGCATGGAAATGGGCGGGGGTATGGTAGGGGTGTTATGTAGTTGGGGGGATAGGAGGGAAGGGCTGGGGTGGGTATGGTAGGAGGGGTGTTATGTATGGGGGGATAGAGGGAAAGGGCTGGGGGTATGGTTAGGGGGGTTGTTATGTATGGGGGGACAGGAGGGAAGGGCTGGGGTATGGTAGGGGGTGTTATGTATGGGGGGGTGGAGGGAAGGGGCTGGGGGTATGGTAGGGGGGTTAGTATGGGGGATAGGAGGAAGGTGGGGTTACTGGTAGGGGGTGTGTTTATGTTGGGGGACAGGCGAGGGAAGGATGGTGGGTATGGAGAGGGGTGTTATGTATGGGGGGATAGGGGAAGGGCTGGGGTAATGGTGGGGGTCTTATGTTCATGGGGGGACGGAGGGAAGGGGCTGGGGGTATGTTAGGGGGGTGTATGTTATGGGGGGATAGAGGGAAGGGGTGGGGGTATGTTAGGTAGGGGTGTTAGTATGGGGGGAACAGGAGGGGGTGGAGGTAGGGGCTGGGGGTATGTTAGGGGGTGTTTGTTATGGGGGGACAGGGAGGAGGGGGTGAGGGGCTGTTTCTTTTGCAGGTGTGTTTTGGGGGTGTTATGTATGGGGGGGACAACGAGGGGGTGAGAAGGGGCTGGTGGTTGTGTTAGGGGGGTGTTATGTATGGGTGACAAGAGGGGTGGGAAGGGGCTGGAGGTGTGTTGAGGGGTGTTATGTTATGGGGGGACAAGGGGGGAGTGGGAAGGGGCTGGGGTTATGTTAGGGGGAGTTAGTTGGGGGGACAGGAGGGAAGGGGGCTGGGGTATGTTAGGGGAGTATGTCTGGGGGACACGGAGGGAAGGTGCTGGGGTATGTTAGGGGTGTTAATGTATGGGGGTGGACAGGGAGGGGGTGGGAAGGGGCTGGGGGTATGTTAGGGGGAGTTATGTATGGGGGAACAGGAGGGGGTGGGGAGGGGCTGGGGTGTGGCTGGATGTTAGGGGGATTATGTATGAGGGGGACAGGAGGGAAGGGGCGGGGTAGTTTAGGGGAGTTTGTATGGTGGGGACGCGAGGAGGGACTGGGGGTTATGTTAGGTGGGTGTTAGTATGGGGGGACAGTAGTGGGTGGGACGGGGCTGGGGGTATGGTTAGGGGGTGTATGTCTGGGGGGAACCTGAAGGGGTGGGAAGGGGCTCGGGGGTATGTTGGGGTGTTTGTATGGGGGACAGGCAGGGGGTGGGAAAGAGGCTGGGGGTATGGTAGGGGGGTGTTATGGTATGGGGGAACAGGAGGGGTGGGGAGTGGCCTGGGGGTATGTAGGGGGTGTATTGTATGGGGGATAGGAGGGAAGGGCTAGGTGATATGTTAGGAGGGTGTTATGTATGGGGACCGGACGAGGGGTGGGAAGGGGCTGGGGGTGATGTTAGGAGTGGTGTATTATGGGGGGGAAGAGGGGTGGTGGTGATAAGGGCTGGGGATGTTAGGAGGGTGGTATGTATGGGGGATGGGCAACCAGGATGCCAGGAAAGCATATTCACTGTGAAATATATATTAATAGTGTGTGTCCTTCACGTAAATGGATATTTTATTTATATGTAGGGGTGGGAGCTGTCATACTGAGTTTTTTGTGTTGCATTCTGCCTATGTATATACAAATTGACATAATTCGCAGAAGCTGCATTTTGTTTCAGTCACCATATGCAGTATGTTAGAAGCTGCCATATGATTTCCTGTTGACAGCGTAGTGAAGCAATAGAATGCCGGGGATGATTTAACAGAGATATGGTGAATTAAATTAATCAATAAAGGGCAAGTCTACTCCCAATGAAAAATTTCATTCAGGTTAAAACGGCAAGAAGGAAAGGTGTTTTAAAGATCACAAGAAGATGTAAGGGGGGAGAACAACAAACCTAAGATGATGCTAACCAATGTTCTGTTACCTCTCTCTTTCTGACCTCCTGTTTTCTTCCTGTTGATAAAGCTTTTGTAGTTGTGTCAGGGAAGGCGTTGTTATCCAAACAGACACCAATGGACTGTACTATAACTATTCCCCTAAGCTGCCTCATCTGGAGCATGTGCGGGAGGCTTGTAGGAAGAGCCTATGGAGAGGAGGGGAAAACCCTTTTTGGAGGGAGGCTGGAAGAATGGGGGACATTTTTCCATGCGTATTCAAGGGAAAAAGGTCCTACAATCTGTCAGCTTTTCTGGGACTATTACATTTTTACTTTGCCCTTTTTAAAAGACAGAGCAAATAAGGTACTTGTTGTACTGTAGGGAATGTAACAGAGGAGTGCTCGGGCTTTTCTGGCGTCTTTTATATTTGTGTTGGCCTTTTGGGCTCTGGTTTAATTTTTCCTTCAAACAACATCGGGGGGATCTTTAACCCCCACTCCAGGACATCTATTCACTGGCGATTAGTAAAACCAAACAACAAACTCCAACACCCAGCCCACCCACCATTCCACTCTATAAAACAAGGAGGCCGAGCACTTAAAATCTGCTCTATGTTTCTATTGGAACCAGTGACCCCCCTGGATTTTTCATTGGCCAGATCTTCACTCACATCAGTAGCCCTTCTTCTCGGCCATCTCCAGCTTCTCCTGTTGCCCTCCTTCACGGAGTCCTGATATTTCTCCACCTCATCTTCAGTGCCTTTTGTCTTCTTCTGTAATCCATCATTCCTCCTCTAGTCTGTGGGGGGAGAAGAGACAATATGAGATTGAGTGTGACAGAAAGAGTGTGAGCGCAAAAGAACACCAACTTGAATGTGAGTGTGACAGAAAGAGCTCCGAGTTGAAAAGAACCTGTGATGGGAGAGAGCAATAAAGGAGAGGGAGAAGGGACGCCAATCGCGAATTTCCTCCCTCATCCATCACTTAATACCCACGTGAGTGTGAGTACAGTGGATAGAGTACCAAGAGTGAGTAGTGCATTACCAAGTGGACCGTGTACATGAGTGAGTGTGAGTACAGTGGCAGGTACAAAGTTGAGGTTGAGGTTTACAATGGATAGAGTACAGCGAGTGAGTGGGTACCGTGGACAGAGTAACAATGAGTGAGTGTTAGTACAGTGGACAGAGGTACCAGAGTGAGTGTGAGTACAGTTGACAGAGTACATGAGGAGTGTGAGTACAGTGGGACAGAGGTACATGAGTTGTGCTGAGTACAAGGTGGACAATTACAAGAGTGCTGAGTAACAGTGGACAGAATAGGAGCGAGTTTGGCAGAGTGGACAAGTAGCAATGATGACCATTATTAGTCCCTCTTCCAAATTGATAAATAAGCACTTATTAGATCAATTATAGACTAAACGAATAATGTGAATTAAGGGGTTGACTATGCGCGACAGATTAGATGATTCATAACTAATTAATAAAGAGGAATCGAGAGTTTGACTATGTAGAAAAATAGTAATTCATAACTAAATTAATAAGGGGAATGAATGGTCTTGACTATGCCGAAGATTAGATAATTTCATACTAAATTAATAAGGGAGAAGGGGCTTGACTATCCCGACAAATTAGATCATTTATAACTAAATGAATAGGGAATAAAGGGGTTAGGGGGTGTTATGTATGGGGGGACAAGAGGGGGTGGGAAGGGGCTGGAGGTGTGTTAGGGGGTGTTATGTATGGGGGAACAGGAGGGGGTGGGAAGGGGCTGGGGGTATGTTAGGGGGTGTTATGTATGGGGGGACAGGAGGGGGTGGGAAGAGGCTGGGGGTATGTTAGGGGGTGTTATGTATGGGGGAACAGGAGGGGTGGGGGGGGCTGGGGGTATGTTAGGGGGTGTTATGTATGGGGGATAGGAGGGAAGGGGCTAGGGGATATGTTAGGAGGGTGTTATGTATGGGGGGACAGGAGGGGGTGGGAAGGGGCTGGGGGTATGTTAGGAGGGTGTTATGTATGGGGGGACAGGAGGGGGTGGGAAGTATGTGACATAGATATATGGACATTATAGGGGGAGATTATGTGTGCATTATAGGGGGCATGTGACATTATAGGGAGGGCATGTGAGCATTATAGGGGGAGGATTTGACATTATAGGGAAGCAGGAATTATAGGGGAGTATTGGACAATTCTAGGGGAGCATGGACATTATAGGGGGTATTTGAATTATAGGGGAGCATGTGACATTATAGGGAGAGCATTTGACATTATAGGGGAGCATGTGACATTATAGGGGAGGCATGTGACATTATAGGGAAGCATGTGACATTATAGGGGAGCATTGATGAACATTATAGGGGAGCATGTGACATTATAGGGAAGCATTTGTGACATTATAGGGGAGCATGTGAGCACTTATGAGGGGAGTATTGACATTATATGCGGGAGCATGGACGACATTATAGGGGAGTGAGGTTTGACATTATAGGGGAGAGGACATTGTGACATTATGGGAGCATTGTGATATTATAGGGGAGTATTTGACATTATAGGGGAGCATGCGACATTATAGGGAGTATTTGACATTATAGGGGAGCATGTGACATTATAGGGGAGTATTGACATTATAGGGGAGTATTTGACATATAGGGGAGCATGCGAAATTATAGGGGGAGTATTTGACATTTATAGGGAGATTTGAATTATAGGGGAGCATGTGACATTATAGGGAGATGGACATATAGGGAGCATGGACATTATGGGAGTATTTGACATTATAGGGGCGTATTTGACATTATAGGGGGATGTGACATTTAGGGGAGCATGTGACATTATAGGGGAGTCATTGACTTAGGGGCATTATCAGGGGAGGTGCGAGTAGAAAGGGAGAGTGCAACGAGAAGGACAAAGTAGAGGGAGCATGTAAAGGGAGCGGGAAAAGGGGGCAGCATGGACATTAAGGGGGAGCATGTTGACATTATAGGGGGAGCATGTGATATTATATAGGGGGAGCATGTGACATTATAGGGAGCATGTGACATTATAGGGGAGCAGTGACATTATAGGGGAGCAGTGATAGTATAGGGGAGCATGTGATTATAGGGGAGCATGTGATATTATAGGGGAGCATGTGGCCTTATAGGGGAGCATGTGACATTATGGGGGAGCATGTGACTTAGGGGGAGCATGTGACATTATAGGGGAGCATGTGATATTATAGGGGAGCATGTGACATTTATGGGGAGCATGTGAATCTATAGGGGAGCATGTGACATGATAGGGGAGCATGTGACATTATAGGGAGCATGTGACATAGGGGAGCCTGTGACATTATAGGGGAGCATGATATTATAGGGGAGCATGTGATATTATTAGTTTCCTGTGTCTGTTTGGGTTTTTAAAGGAGAAAACTATGCCCTAACATAGTAGGCTGATAAATAGCCATGAAACTGCTGGCTATAGAGATCCATCTCTGTGTTATTTCACTTTTATACAAAGCGGCTGGAAAGCTCCTCTCTCTGGGGCAGGGTGAAGCAGACTGAGCATGTCTGTACCGCTGGAAATCAGGGGTAACCATTCTACTGACACAATGATGTATTTCATCAGAAAGACACATATTGTTTCAATTAGCAGTTTAAGGGCTAATCAGGAAGCTTGTTTTACGTCTCGTTCACATGTCCAATTGGACGCTGATGCACACACACAACGAACAGACATGTGTATGTGTTCCCTCAGGGTCGTTCATCAATCCACCATGGCGGATCACGAATGACGCCAAGGAAAAGCATACAAATGCGCGACTATCGTCCGAAATGGCGTTCGGCACGTATCTCTTGTTTGAGCGTTGTGGGCGGACGATCGGACGTGTGTGCGGACCATTTAGCTCGAATAGCTCTCCTTTACATTATTTGAGTCCAGCTCTGGATTGTTTAATGAAGTTCCCCTCCCTTACCACTGACTCCTTTAGCCAACCCCTGTGCAGCTGTTAGTGCTGCTGATAAATGTAGTTGAACTACCACTCCCAGCATTCCCAGGAAGTCACATGTCACAGATGATTTACATATTAATGTGCACCGTTTGATTATAGGTTTTAGCCTTACATCCCCTTTCAATTTATATCCACTCCGCCCCTGATCCCACCCCATTAGGATTTCTAGGGGATGAAATGTCCCAGGTATTCGGGGGGGCCGGACAGGAGGAAACTCTTTCTAAATGAATGAAATCCAGTGAAATGGGTCAGAATTTGCTATTGGGTTTATGGGAACGTTCATTAAGGTGCCAAGTCCCTGACATTCCCATTCAAACGTCCGTGTTAAAGGGGGCAAGTGGCAGAGCTGTAGCGACCGTATTTATAGCGAAACTGGAGCCTGCACTGCCCTGACCTCCGAGATCCCTGTAAACACGATCCCCTATAATTTCACACCCTATAAATACAGTGCGCGTCATGCCAAACCTCCTCCTAGGAAGGAGATGGGGGGTGTTAGAGGGGTCTTATGTATGGGGGGACAGGAGGGAAGGGGCTGGGGGTATGGTAGGGGGTGTTATGTATGGGGGGACAGGAGGGAGGGGGCGGGGGGTATGGTAGGGGGTGTTATGTATGGGGGGACAGGAGGAAGGGGCTGGGGGTTATGGTAGGGGGTGTTATGTATGGGGGGAGGTGGGAGGGGAAGGGCTGGGGGTATGGTAGGGGGTGTTATGTATGGGGAGGACAGGAGGGGGGAGGGGCTGGGGGTATGGTAGGGGGTTTTAGTATGGGGGGATAGGAGGGAAGGGCTGGGGGTAGGTAGGGGGGTGTATGTATGGGGGATAGGAGGGAGGGAAGGGGCTGGGGGTATGTAGGGGGGGTTATGTATGGGGGATAGGAGGGAAGGGGCTGGGGTATGGTAGGGGGGTGGTTGTTATGTATGGGGGATAGGAGGGAAGAAGGGGCTGGGGGTATGGTAGGGGGTGTTATGTATGGGGGATAGGAGGGAAGGGGCTGGGGGTTATGGTAGGGGGTTATGTATGGGGGATAGGAGAGGAAGGGGCTGGGGGTATGTTAGGGGGTGTTAGTTATGGGGGATAGGAGGGAAGGGCTGGGGGTGGTATGTTAGGGGGTGTTATGTATGGGGGACAGGAGGGGGGGGGAAGGGGCTGGGGTAGTTAGGGGGTGTTATGTATGGGGGGACAGGAGGGGGGGGGAAGGGGGGGAGGTGGGTGTAGGGGGTGTTATGTATGGGGGGACAAGAGGGGGGAGAAGGGGTGGGGGGGTGTGTTAGGGGGGGTGTTATGTATGGGGGGACAAGAGGGGGGTGGGAAGGGGCTGGAGGTGTGTTAGGGGGGTGTATGTATGGGGGGGACAAGGGGGGTGGGAAGGGGCTGGGGGTATGTTAGGGGGGAGTATGTATGGGGGGACAGGAGGGAAGGGGCTGGGGGGATGTTAGGGGGAGTTATGTAGGGGGGACAGGAGGGAAGGGGCTGGGGGTATGTTAGGGGTGTTATGTATGGAGGGGACAGGAGGGGGTGGGAAGGGGCTGGGGGTATGTTAGGGGGAGTTATGTATGGGGAACAGGAGGGGGGGGGGAGGGGCTGGGGTATGTTAGGGGGAGTTATGTATGGGGGGACAGGAGGGAAGGGGCGTGGGGGTTATGTTAGGGGGAGTTAT
This sequence comes from Hymenochirus boettgeri, assembly GCA_019447015.1. NCBI lineage: Eukaryota > Metazoa > Chordata > Amphibia > Anura > Pipidae > Hymenochirus > Hymenochirus boettgeri. The sequence continues at coordinate 47,819 of JAACNH010000287.1, read as the reverse complement.
GTATGGGGGGACAGGAGGGAAGGGACTGGGGGTATGTAGGGGGTGTTATGTATGGGGGGACAGGAGGGGGGTGGGAAGGGGCTGGGGGTATGTTAGGGGGTGTTATGTATGGGGGGAACAGGAGGGGGTGGGAAGGGGCTGGGGGTATGTTAGGGGGTGTTATGTATGGGGGGGCAGGAGGGGGTGGGAGGAAGGCGGGGTGGGGGTATGTTAGGGGGTGTTATGTATGGGGGAACAGGAGGGGTGGGGAGGGGCTGGGGGTATGTTAGGGGGTGTTATGTATGGGGGATAGGAGGGAAGGGGCTAGGGGATATGTTAGGAGGGTGTTATGTATGGGGAGGGGGCAGGAGGGGGTGGGAAGGGCTGGGGGTATGTTAGGAGGGTGTTATGTATGGGGGGACAGGAGGGGGTGGGAAGGGGCTGGGGGTATGTTAGGAGGGTGTTATGTATGGGGGATTGGGCAAACAGGATGCCAGGAAAGATATTATCAACTGGAAATATACTATTAATAAGTGTGTCCTTACAGTACAAGGGAATATTTTTATTTATATGTATGGGTGGGAGCTGTCATACTGGTTTCTTGTGTGCATTCTGCATGTATATACAAATTGACATAAATTCCAGAGCTGCTATTTTGTTTCAGTCACATCATGCAGTATGTTAGAAGCTGCCATATCGATTTCCTTGTTTGACAGCGTAGTGATAGCAATAGAATGCCGGGGATGATTTAACAGAGATATGGTGATAAATTAAAATAAAGGGCAAGTCTACTCCTCAAATGAAAAATTTCATTCAGGTTAAAACGGCAAGTGTTAGAAATCAAAGAGATGTAAGACTAACCTAAGATGCTAACCAATGTTCTGTTACCTCTCTTTCTACTTCCTGTTTCTTCCTGTTAGTAGCTGTCAGTCATGGATATGGCAGTTGTTATCACAGCCAATGACTGAATACTATTCCCCTAGCTGCCTCATCTGAGCATGTGCGAGCTTGTAGAAGAGCTTGGAGAGGAGGTGGAAACCTTTTGAGAGGCGGAGAATGACATTTCACTGCGTATCAGGAAAGTCCTACATCTGTCAGCTTTCTGACTATTACATTTTACTTGCCCTTTTAAAGAGCAATAAGTCCTTTTGTATGTAGGGAGATGTACAGAGAGTGCTCGGCTTCTGGCGTTTTACTATGGTGCTTTGGGCTCTGGTTAAATCCTCATCGGGATCTTACCCACTCCATGATCATCTATTCACTGGCGATATTAACCAGAAACCCACACAGCCACCACCATTCCACTCTATAAACAGGAGCCGAGCACTTAAATCTCTATGTTTCTAATTGGACCAGTGGACACCCCATGGATGTCATTGGCCAGTCTCACTCACATCAGTAGCCTTCTTCTCGGCCATCTCCAGCTTCTCCTGGGCCTCCTTCACGGATTCTGAATATTTCTCCACCTCATCTTCAGTGCCTTTCGTCTTCTTCTGTAAGTCCATCACTTCCTCCTCTAGCTGTGGGGGGAGAAGAGACAATATGAGATTGAGTGTGACAGAAAGAGTGTGAGCAAAAAGTACACCACGTGTGAATGTGAGTGTGACAGAAAGAGTCTGAGTGTGAAAAGACTGTGATGGGAGGAGAGCAATAAAAGGAGAGGGAGAAGGGAAGTCAAAACAAAAAGTACACAAGTGAGTGTGAGTACAGTGGATAGAGTACAAGAGTGAGTGTGAGTACCGTGGACAGTGTACATGAGTGAGTGTGAGTACAGTGGACAGAGTACAAGAGTGAGTGTGAGTACAATGGATAGAGTACAAGAGTGAGTGTGAGTACCGTGGACAGAGTACATGAGTGAGTGTGAGTACAGTGGACAGAGTACAAGAGTGAGTGTGAGTACAGTGGACAGAGTACATGAGTGAGTGTGAGTACAGTGGACAGAGTACATGAGTGAGTGTGAGTACAGTGGACAAAGTACAAGAGTGTGAGTAAAGTGGACAGAATAGGAGAGAGTTTGAGCAGAGTGGACAGAGTAGCAATGAGGACATTAGCAAATTGGATAAAGAGCAACTTATTAGATCAATTATAACTAAACGAATAAGGGGAATTAAGGGGCTTGACTATGCAGACAGATTAGATGATTCATAACTAAATTAATAAGAGGAATAGAGAAGTTTGACTATGTAGACAAAATAGATAATTCATAACTAAATTAATAAGGGGAATGAAGGGGCTTGACTATGCAGATAGATTAGATAATTCATAACTAAATTAATAAGGGGAATGAAGGGGCTTGACTATCCAGACAAATTAGATCATTTATAACTAAATGAATAAGGGGAATAAAGGGGCTTGTCTATACAGACAGATTTGATAATTCATAACTAAATTAATAAGGGGGAATGAAGGGGCTTGACTATGTAGACAGATTAGATAATGCATAACTAAATGAATAAGGGGAATTAAGGGGCTTGACTATGCAGACAGATTAGATGATTCATAACTAAATTAATAAGAGGAATGGAGAAGTTTGACTATGTAGCCAAAATAGATAACTCATAACTAAATTAATAAGGGGAATGAAGGGGTTTGACTATGCAGACAGATTAGATAATTCATAACTAAATTAATAAGGGGGAATGAAGGGGCTTGACTATGTAGACAGATTAGATAATGCATAACCAAATTAATAAGGGGAACGAAGGGGCTTGACTATGCAGACAAATTAGACCATTTATAACTAAATGAATAAGGGGAATAAAGGGGCTTGTCTATGCAGACAGATTAGATAATTCATAATTAAATTAATAAAGGGAATGAAGGGGCTTGACTATGTAGACAGATTAGATAATGCATAACTAAATGAATACGGGGAAAGGAGGGGCTTGATTTTGTAGACAGATTAGATAATTCATTACTAAATTAATAAGGGGAATGGAGGGACTTGACTATGTAGACAGATTAGATAATGCATAACTAAATTAATAAGGGGAATTAAGGGGCTTGACTATGCAGACAAATTAGATAATTTATAACTGAATGAATAAGGGGAATGAAGGGGCTTGACTTTGTAGACAGATTAGATAATTCATTACTAAATTAATAAGGGGAATGGGGGGACTTGACTGTATACAGATTAAATAATTCATAACTAAATTAATAAGGGGAATGGAGGGACTTGACTATGTAGACAGATTAGATAATGCATAACTAAATTAATAAGGGGAATGGAGGGACTTGACTATGTAGACAGATTAGATATTTCATTACTAAATTAATAAGGGGAATGGAGGGACTTGACTATGCAGACAGATTAGACAAGTTCAGGCTGTTTTCACTGGAGAAATGCGTGGGGATATTATCACTTTATACAAATATGCTAATGGCCCATACAATAGATCATATTAGTGGACACATGAACATCCTTTAAGTTTAGTTTTTGCACATAAAGTACAGGTCATTGGGTGGTTACTACAGAGTTGGAGGCTATTTTAGAAGTTTCTGGATAACTTAGTTCCACGTTGATCCAGGGATTAGTGAACTGACAGCTGCACCCAGAGATAAATGTTTCTATTTTATATAATTTCCATCCTACTGTAAATTATAAGGTTAGAAGTCACTGGGGAGTCACTGTCCATATAATAAGCTAGTAGAGATCCAGGAACTGACGTCTCATATCTGTATATTACCCAGTAAGGACTTTGTTATAATATATTCCTGATTGGTTCCCTTTGCTCTGGACCAGTGTTTTGTTCTGGCAGTGGTCTCAATTTTTTGAATTTTCGAATGGCGAAAATCATCGACAGTCAAAATTCCAAAACGCATTTTTTTTTGACGGTCGAAATTTCAACATTCCAATGGGTGGCCAGGCTTTATATTAGGGCATGGAACTTGGGGGTGACATGAAATCCTTATATTGTGTTTTAAGTATATATCTTTTTACATGTATTATAAGTATCTATTATATGTATATACCTGTAAATGGTGAATGCAGGAAATATTTACACCCTATTCAAGTGTTTCCTCTTTGCTATAAACTTTTCCCACCTCCCATGTGCCCATGGCCCATGTTAAAATTTAGTTCAGCTTTAAGTCTTAAGTGAGCATGCTCTGACCCTGGGACGGAGAGAAGAGGAGAAGGTCAGGTGATGGTCACTCAAGCTACTGGAAGCAGGAAGTTTGAACATTCTCAGCAATATATTTTCTCACAGGTTACAGCCAGAGATGTGATTCAGTGCTCATTGTACAGAAACTACTGCAGACTTTTATTTAACGTTCATATGTTTAGAGTTGTTGCCCTTTAAGGGAGAAGCAAAAAGCCATACAGAAATGTCCTTAATAACATTTACCCAGTATTTAGACTATACATAGTATTACTCACTCAGCCTGTGTCCTTGTCCTTTATATGGACACAGATCTCCTCTGTGACTTCTAATATCCTTATAATTTACAGTAGGGGATACATTATCCCTTATAATACATGAGTGGTACCCAGAGTTCCCTGTATAACTCAGTCTGTGTCCTTGTACCTTTATATAGACACAGATCTCCTCTGTGACTTCAATCATCCTTATAATTTACAGTAGGGGATACATTATCCCTAAATACAGAGTGGTACCAGAGTTCCTGTATAACTCAGTCTGTGCCTTGTACCTATATTGGACACAGAACTCCTCAGTGACATCTAATATCCTTATAATTTACAGTAGGGATACATTATCCTATAATACAGAGTGGTACCCAGAGTTCCCTGGATAACTCAGTCTGTGGTCCTGTCCTTATAGACACAGAACCCTCCGTGACTTCTAAATCCTTATTATTACAGTAGGGGATACAGTATCCCTATAATACACTGAGTGGTACCCAGAGTTCCCGTATAACTCAGACGTGCCTTGTACCTTTTATAGACACAGAACTCCTCAGTGACTTCTAATATCCTTATAATTTACAGTAGGGGATACATTATCCCTTATAATACATGAGTGGTACCCAGAGTTCCCTGTATAACTCAGACTCAGACTGTGTCCTTGTAACTTTACCTGCCTTACTTAAAAGAAAATGATTGTTTAGGTGGGGACGTGATTATGGAAAAGTAAAAACATTCTATAGAGGTAGACACACAGATTTTACTGTCGTCTTTATTATGGGTCACACTGTCAGCACCTCTTCCCCAATGACATGTGATGGGATCAGCAACATAATCATTTTCCACTCTATTATCGCATGGTGCAAGTTGCATGCAGCTTCTCAAATGTACCACTAGATGGTATCAGAGCCATGGGATCTCTCCAGGAATGTATGGAAAAGGAATGGGAAAGGTTCTAGTCTTTAGCTGGAGTATAATCTGGGGTTGGAATCCTGGAGCTGCCCTTTAACTTTACATTCAGATGGAAATTCCTGAGCAACTCTGCCCTGCGAATGGTATTAATATTAATCTCCAGTCATTCACAGCCTTGGGTGCAGTATTGTCAATGGACCCCCTGTAAGTGGATGATGGGTAAATCCCATATGATCCTATTCACCGGGTTGAAGGTGCTGATTCTGGGGGCTCTTGGGTGGGGCACGTCCCACAACAAGTAGGTAACAGGCAGATCGTTTCCTATCAGGGGCGTAACTAACAGGGAGCAGGAAGAGCAACTGCAGGGGGGCCCCATCTTCTTATCAGATATAGCCTCCTCCCAGAAAACCACTGTGGATGAAGCACGGATATGGGCCCCATCATAGCTTTGCTGGGGGCCCAGTGATTCCTCTTACGTAACTATTCCCATTACACAATACAGAATGTGGGTCAGATCCTCCCATTGACCAAGGGGCAGATTCACCCCCTGTGGCGGTAGACAGGATGCTCCATGGGGCAGATCCAGTAGAAGTCAAAGGGGCAGTGTGTGTGTCTGTCATAATGTGACCCCAGTGTGTGATGTCATGTGTAGCCCCTGTGTGTGATGCCATGTGTGGCCCCTGTGTGTGATGCCATGTGTGGCCCCTGTGTTATAAGATCCATCTCTGTGTTATTTCACTTTTATTATACAAAGCGGTGGAAAGCTCCTCTCTCTGTTGTTGGCAGGTGAAGCAGACTGAGCATGGTCTGTACAGCTGGAAATCAGGGGTAACCATTCTAACGGACACATGGATTTGATTTCATCAGAAAGACAATATGTTTCAATTAGCAGTTTAAGGGCGAATCAGAAGCTTGTTTTACGTTTCTCGTTCACTGTTCCAAATGGACAGTGAGCACTCCTCCAGGAGGTGGCAACACACAAAGAACAGACATTGTATGCGTCCCTCAGGAGTCGCGTTCATCAATACACCGGCGGATAAACGAATTTGACCGCCCAAGGAAAAAGCATACAAAATGCGCGGGACTACTCGTCCGAATGGCGTTCGGCAAGCGTATCTCTTGTTTGAGCGTTGTGCGACATCGGACGTGTGTGCGGACCTTTAGATATAGTCTCTTACACATTTGAGTCCAGCTCTGGATGTTTAATGAAAGGTTTCCCTCCCCTTACACTACTCTTTAGCAACCCCCTGTGCAGCTGTTAGTGCTGCTGTAAATGTAGTTGAACTTACACTCCCAGCATTCCAGGAAGTCACATGTCACAGATGATTACATTATAATGTGCACCGTTTGATTATAGGTTTTAGGCCTTTACATCCCCTTTCACTTTCTATCCACTCCGCCCCTGATCCCACCCCATTAGGATTTATAGGGGAGAAATGTCCCAGTATTTCGGGGTGGGCAGGAGGAAACTCTTTCTAAATGAATGAATCCAGTGAAATGGGCGATGCAGTGGGTTTCATGGAACGTCATAAGGTGCCAAGTCCCTGACATCCCATTCAAAGTCCGTGTTTAAAGGGGCCAAGTGGCAGCAGCTGTAGCGACCGTATTTATAGCGAAACTGGAAGAGGCCTGCACTGCCCTGACATCCGAGATCCTGTAAAACACGATCACTTATAATTCACACCCTATAAATACAGTGCGCCGTCATGCCAAAACACTCCTTGGCGGAGAGGGGGGTGTTAGAGGGGTCTTAGTTGGGGGCAGGAGGGAAGGGTGGGGGTATCTCTGGTAGGGGGTTGGTAGTATGGGGGATAGAGGGAAGAAGGGGCGGGGGTATGGTGGTTTGCCCTCGGGTCTATGTATGGGGGGAGGGACAGGAGGGAAGGGGGCTGGGGGTATGGTAGTGGGGGTGTTATGTATGGGGAGAGGAGGGAAGGGGCTGGGGGTATGGTAGGGGGGTTATGTGAATGGGGGGACAGGAGGGAAGGCGGCTGGGGTTATGGTAGGGGGTGGTTATGTATGGGGGGATAGGAGGGAAGGGGCTGGGGTATGGTTAGGGGGGGTTATGTATGGGGGGATAGGAGGGAAGGGGCTGGGGGTATGGTAGGGGGTGTTATGTATGGGGGGATAGGAGGGAAGGGGCTGGGGGTATGGGTAGGGGGAGGTGTTCTGTATGGGGGGGATAGGAGGGAGGGGCTGGTAGGGGGTTATGGTGGTATGTAGGGGGTGTTTTTATGATGGGGGATAGGGAGGGAAGGGCTGGGGGGGTTATGGTAGGGGGTGTGGGTTTTGTTATGTTATGGGGGATAGGAGGGAAGGGGTGGGGGTGATGGTAGGGTAGGGGTGTTATGATGGGGTGGGGATAGAGGGAAGGGCTGGGGGTATGGTAGGGGGTGTTAGGTATGGGGGATAGGAGGAAGGGGCATGGGGTATGGTAGGGGGTGTTAATGTATGGGGGGGGGATAGAGGTAAGGGGTGGGGGTTATGGTGGGGGTGTTATGTATTGGGGACAGGAGGGAAGGGGCTGGGGGTATGGATAGGGAGGTGTTATGTTATGGGGGGGATAGGAGGAAGGGGCTGGGGTATGGTAGGGGCGTGTTATGTATGGGGGATAGGAGGGAAGGGGCGGGGGTATGGTATAGGGGGGTTTGTTAGTATGGGGGACGGAGGGAAGGGGCTGGGGTATGGTAGGGGGGTGTTATGTAGGGGGGATAGGAGGGAGGGCTGGGGTATGGTGGGGGTCTTATGTATGGGGGACAGGAGGGAAGGGGCTGGGGGTTTGGGGGATCTGTTAGGGGGTGTTATGTATGGGGATAGGAGCGGAAGGGGCTGGGGGTATATGTTAGGGGGTGTTATGTATGGGGGGACACAGGAGGGGGTGGGAAGGGGCTGGGGGTATGTAGCCGGGGGTGTTTGTATGTATGGGGGGACAGGAGGGGGGGGGAAGGGGGGAGGTGTGTTAGGGAGGTGTTATGTATGGGGGCAAGAGGGGGTGAGAAGGGGCTGGGGGTTTTGTGTTAGGGGGGTGTTTATGGCTGGGGGGACAAGAGGGGGTGGGAAGGGGTGGGGTGTGTTAGGGGGGTGTATGTTATGGGGGGGACAAGGGGGGCGGGGAAGGGGTGGGGGTATGTTAGGGGGAGTTATGTATGGGGGGGGGCGGGAGCGGGTGGGGGGGGGTGGGGGGGGGGGGGACCCAGGAGGGAAGGGCGGGGGGTATGTTAGGGGGGAGTTATGGATGGGGGAACAGGGAGGGAAGGGGCCTGGGAGGTTGTAGGGGTGTTAGGTATTGGGGGGGACAGGAGGGGCGGTGGGCAGGTGGGAAGGGGGGCTGGGGGTTTATCGTTTTAGGGGAGTTATTGTATGGGGGAACAGGGAGGGGGTGGGGAGGGGCTGGGGTTATGTTAGGGGGAGTTATGTATGGGGGGGACAGGAGGGAAGGGGCTGGGGGTATGGTAGGGGGAGTTATGTATGGGGGGGAAAGGAGGGAAGGGGAATGGGGGTATGTTAGGGACGGTGTATGTATGGGGGGGACAGGAGGGGTGATGGGAAGGGGCTGGGGGTATTTAGGGGGTGTTAGTATGGGGGAACAGGAGGGGGTGGGAAGGGGCTGGGGGTAGTTAGGGGGTGTTGGGTGTTATGTATGGGGGGGACAGGGACAGGAGGGGGGGGGAAGCGGCTGGGGCGTATGTTTTTATGTTAGGGGGTGGTATGTATGGGGGAACAGGAGGGGTGGGGAGGGGATGGGGTTAGTGAGTTTTTTTTTTTCCGGGTGTTATGTGTGGGGGATAGGAGGAAGGGGATTAGGGGATATTGGAGGGTTGTTTGGTATGGGGGACAGGAGGGGGGGGAAGGGGGTGGGGGGTATGTTAGGAGGTGTTATGTATGGGGGGACAGGAGGGGTGGGAAGGGATGGGTGTATGTAGGGGGTGTTATGTATGCGGGGATTGGGCAAACAGGATGCAAGGAAAGATATTATCAAATGGAAATATACTATAATAAGTGTGGTCCTACAGTACAAGGGAATATTTTTATTTATATGTTATGGGGTGGGAGCTAGCTGTCATATGGTTTTGGTTTGTGTGCATTCTGCATGTATATCCAAATTGAATAAATTTCCCCGAGATGCTATTTTGTTTCAGTCACATCATGCAGTATGTTAGAAAGCTGCCATATCGATTTCCTTGTTTGACAGGCGCTAGTGATAGAATAGAAGGCCGGAGGATGGATTTAAACAGAGATTATGGTGATAAATTAAAATAAAGGGAAGGTCTACTCATCAAATGAAAAATTTCATTTCAGGTGTTTTAAAACGGGCCAAAGTTGGTAGAACTCAAAGAGATAAGAATCAACCTAAGATGTAACCAAGTTCTGTTACCTCTCTGTCTACTTCCTGTTCTTCCTTTAGTCGGTGTCCGTCATGGATTATGGCAGTTGTTATCACAGCAAATACTGAATACTCTATTTCCCCTCGCTGCTCATCGAGCTGTTGCCGAGCTTTGTAGCAGAGCTGGAGGGACGGTGGAAATTTTGAGAGGCGGGACGACATTTCACTGCGTATCAGGTAAAGTCCTACAAGTTCAGCTTCTGACTATTACATTTACTTGCCCTTTAAAGAGCAATAAGTCCTTTGTATGTAGGGAGATGTACGAGAGGAGTGCTCGGCTTCTGGCGTTTTTTACTATGGTGCTTTGGCTCTGGTTAATCTCATCGGGATCTAACCCAACTCCATGATCATCTATTCACGGCGATATTAAACCCAGACAACCCACACAGCCACCACCATTTCCACTACTACTAAACAGGAAGCCGAAGACTTAAATTCTATGTTTCTAATTGGACCAGTGGACACCCATGGAGTCATTGGCCAGCTCACTCACATCAGTAGCCTTCTCTCGGCCAATCTCCAAGCTTCTCTGGGTCCTCCTTCACACGGATTTCTTGATATTCTTCCCACTCATCGTTAGTTGCCTTTGTCTTCTTCTTCTGTAAGTCCATCCCGATTCTTCCTCTGATGTGGGGGGAGAAGAGACCAATGAGATTGAGTGGTGACAGAAGAGTGATGAGCAAAAAACTAACCACGTGTGGATGGTGAGTGTGACAGAAAAGAGTACTGAGTGTGCAAAAGCACTGGATGGGAGGGAGCAATAAAGGAGAGGGAGAATGGGAAGTCAAAACAAAAGTACACAAGTGAGTGTGAGTACAGTGATAAGTACAAGAGTGATAGTGTTGCAGTTACCGTGGACAGTGTACATGAGTGAGTGTGGAGTAACGTCGACAGATACAAAGTGAGTTGTGAGTACAGTAGGATAGAGTCATTAGTACGTGGACCGAGTCTGAGTGAGGTGTACAGTGGACAGCGTACAGAGTGAGTGTGAGTACACGTGGACAGAGTACAAATGAGTGAGTGTGAGTACAGTGGACAGAGTAAATGATGATGTGAGAGTCAGGAGGAGTTCTGATGAGTGGCAGTGGACAAAGTACAGAGTGTGAGATAAGTGGACAGAATAGGACGATGAGTTTGAGCGCAGTGGACAGAGTAAGCATGAGGACATTAGCAAATTGGATAAAGAGCAACTTATTAGATTCATTATAACTAAACGAATAGGGGAATTAAGGGGACTTGACTATGCAGAACAGTTAGAGTATTCATAACTAAATTAATAAAGGATATGAGAAGTTTGACTATGTAGACAAAATGAATATAATTCATAACTAAATTATAAGGGGAATGTAGGGGCTTGACTATCAGATAGATTAGATACTTCAACTAAATTAATAAGGGTGAATGAAGGGGCTTGACTATCCAGGACAAATATAGATCATTTATAACTCAATGAATAAGGGGAAAAAGGAGGGGCTTGTCTTATACAACAGATTTGATTATTCATAACTAAATAATCAAGGGGGAATATAGGGGCCTGACTATGTAGAAATGATTAGATAACTGCATAACTAAATGATAAGGGGAAATTAAGGGGCTTGACATGCAGAACAGATTAATGATTCCATAACTAAACCTTAAAAGAGGAAGTGGAGAAGTTTGACTATGTGCCAAAAAAATAGACTAACCATAACTAAATTAGAAGGGAAGAAGGGGTTTGACTATGCAGAGCAGATTAAGATAATTCATAACTAAATTAAATAAGGAGGGAATGAAGGGGCCTTGACTATGTAGACAGATTAGATAATGCATAACCAAATTAATAAGGGGAACAAGCAGTGGGCTGGACTATGCAGGACAAATTAGACACATGTTATAAACTAATGATAAGGGGAATAAAGGCTTGTCTATGCAGACAGATTAGAATAATTCATAATTAAAATTAATAACGGATGGATGGAATGGGGCTTGACTATGTAGACAGCATTAGTAATCATAACTAAATGATCGGGAAGGAGGGCTTGATTTGTAGAAAGATAGATAATTCATTACTAAATTATAAGGGGAATGAGGGACTTGATATGTCAGAGAGTAATAATAGCATAATAAATTAATAAGGGAATAAGGGGCTTGACTATGCAGACAAAATTAGATCATTTATACACTGAATGAATAGGGGATGAGGGGCTTGACTTGGTAGACGATTAGATAATTCATACTAAATTTAATAAGGGGAATGGGGGGCACTTGACTGATAACAGATTAAATAATTCATAACTAATATAATAGGGGAATGGAGGGACTATAAAATGACTATGTAGACGATAATATAAATGCATAAGCTAAATTGAATAAGGGAATGGAGGACTTGATATAGACGATTAGATGATTTCATTACTAAATTTAATAAGGGGAAATGTGAGGGATTGACTATGCAGACAGATTAGACAAGTTCAGTGCGTTTTCACTGAGGAGAAATGCGTGGGAGCTATATTCACTTTATACAATATGCTAATGGCCCATACAATGTCTCATTCAGTAGGGACACATGAACATCCTTAAGTGTTAGTTTTGCGACACTAAAGTCACAGGTCATTGGGTGGTTACTACAGAGTTGGAGCTATTTTAGCATGTTTCTGGATGAATGTTCCACGTTGATCCAGGGATTAGTGAATGACAGCTGCATGACCCAGAGAAATGTTTCATTTTATATAATTTCCATTCTACTGTAAATTAATAAGGTTCAGAGTCCTGGGGAGTCACTGTCCCCATTAATAAGCTAGTAAGAGATCCCAGGAGACTATCGCATATCTGATATTCCCAGTAAGGACTTTGTTATAATCATATTCCTGATTGCTTCCTTTGCTCTGGACCAGTGTTTGTTCTGGCAGTGGTCTCAATTTTTGTGAATTTCGAATGGCGAAATCATCGACCCAGTCAAAATTCCCAAAACGTCATTTTTTTTGTGACACGGTCGAAATTTCAAACATTCCAATGGGTGGCCAGGCTTTCTATTAGGCATGGAACTTGGGGGTGACATGAAAAAAAATCCTTAGATTTGTGTTTAAGTATATATCTTTTTACAGTTATAAGATCTATTTTTATATGTATATACCTGTAAATGGTGAATGCGAGAATATTTACGCCCTATGTTTTCAAGGTTTCCTGCTTGCTATAACCTTTTCCCACTCCCCATGTGCCATGGCCCATGTTAAAATTTGTTACAGGCTTTAAGTCTTTAAGTGAGGCATGCTGGACCTGGGGAAGAGAAGAGGAGAGGAGAAGGTCGGTGATGGTCACTCCAACTACTGGAAGCAGGAAGTTTGAACACATTCCAGCATATGAATTTTCTCACAGGGTTACAGGCCAGAGATGTGTTGACAGTGCTCATTGTACAGAAACTAGCTGCAAGACTTTTATTTAACGTCATATGTGTAGAGTTGTTGCCTCTTACAGGGAGAAGCAAAAGACACATAACAGAAATGCCTTAATAAACATTACCCAGTTATTTTTGACTTATCATAGTATTACTCTCAGCTCAGCCTGTGTCCTTGGTCCCTTTATTGGACACACGTCTCCTCGTGGACTTCTAAGATCCTCTTAATTAAGTAGTAGGGGATACAGTATCCCTATCATACATAGTGGTACCCCAGAAGTTCCCTGTATAAAAAAACTCAGTCTGTGTCCTTGTACCTTGTATACAGACACAAGATACTCCTCTGTGGACTTATATACCTTAATTACAGTAGGGGATAAACCATTATCCCTTATAATAATAGTGGTACCCAAGTTCCCTGTATAACCAGTCTGTGTCCTGTCCTTTATATAGCACAGATCTCCTGTGTGACTTCTAATATCCTCTTAAATTTACAGTAGGGATACCATTATCCTGATAATACTGAGTGGTACCCAGAGTTCCCTGTATAACTCAGTCTGTGTCTTGTACCTTTATATAGACACAGATCTCTCTGTGACTTCTAATATCCTATAATTTACAGTAGGGGATACATATCCCTTATAATCATGAGTGGTACCCGAGAGTTCCCTGTATAAATCAGTCTGTGTCCTTGTACCTATTATGGAACAGAACCCAACCTCAGTGACTTCTAATATCCTTATAATTACAGTAGGGATACATTCCCTTATAATACATGAGTGGGTACCCAGAGTTCCCGTATACTCAGCCTGGTGCCTTGTGCCTTATATAGACACAGACCCCTCAGTGACTTATAATATCCTATTAATTTACAGTAGGGATACATTATCAACTATATACTACGAGTGGTACCCAGAGTTTCCCTGTATAACTCAGCTGTTCCTTGTACCTTTATATAGACACAGATCTCCTCTGTGACTCTAATATCCTTATAATTTACAGTAGGGGATACAATCCTTTTATAATACACGAGTGGTTACCAGAGTTCCCTGTATAAACTCAGTCTGTGTCCTTGTACCTTTATTAGGACACAGACTCCTCGTGACTTTAATTCCTTATATTTACAGTAGGGGATACATTATCCCCTATAATACATGAGGTGGTACCAGAGTTCCCTGTATAACTCAGTCTGTGTCCTTTGTACCTTTTATAGACACAGAACCTCCTCTCGAAGTGACTTCTAATATCCTTATAATCATTACAGTAGGGATACATTATCCCTATATACATGAGTGGTACCCCGAGTTCCCTGTATTAAACTCAGTTCTGGCGTCCTTGTACTTTATAGACACAGAACTCCTCAGTGACTTCTAAATCCTTATAATTTACGTAGGGGATTACATTATCCCTTATATACATGAGTGGTGACCCAGAGTTCCTGTATAACTCAGACTCAGACGGTCCTTGTAACTTTACCTGCCTTACTAAAGAAAATGATTGTTAGGTGGGGACGTGATTAGGGAAAAGTAAAAACATTCTATAGAGTAGACACACAGATTTACTGTCGTCTTATATAGGGTTCACACTGTCAGCACCTCTTCCCCAAATGACATGTGAGGGATCAGCAACATAATCATTTTCCACTCTATTATAGCACTGGTGCAAGTTGCATGCAGCTTCTCAAATGTACCACTAGATGGTATCAGAGCCAGGGATCTCTCCAGGAAGATGGAAAAGAATGGGAAAGGTTCTAGTCTTTAGCTGGAGTATTAATCTGGGGTTGGAATCCTGAAGTGCCTTAACTTGTACATAGAGGAAATTCTGAGCAACTCTGCCCTGCGAATGTATAAATTAATCTCCAGTCATTAACAGGCCTGAGGTGAGTATTGTCAATGACCCCCTGTATGGATGTGGGTAACCCATATGATCCTATTCACCGGGTTGGAAGGTTGCTGATATTGGGGGCTCTTGGGTGGGGCACGTCCCACAACAAGTAGGTTAACAGGCAGATCGTTTTCTAGTCAGGGGCGTAAACAAACAGGGAGAGGGCAGGAAGAGGCAACTGCAGGGGGCCCCCATCTTCTTATCAGATATAGCCTATCCCAGAAACACCATGTGGATGAAGCACGGATATGGGCCCTCATCAAGCTTGCTGGGGGCCCAGGATTTCTTCTGCTTACCGTAAAACTATTCCATTACACAATACAGAATGTGGGTCAGATTCCTCCATTGACCAAGGGCAGATTCACCCCATGTGGCGGTGGGTTAGACAGGATGCTCCATGGGGCAGGATCCAGATCAAGAAGTTCAAAGGGGCAGTGTGTGTGTCGTAATAACTGTGACCCCAGGTGTGATGTCATGTGTAGCCCTGTGTGTGATGCCATGTGTGGCCCCAGTGTGTGAGGCCATGTGTGGCCCCTGTGTGAGTGCATGTGTGGCCTCTGTGTGCCATGTGTGCCCCATGTATAGCCGGGCCAGTGTGTGTGATGCCATGTGGGCCCCCCTCTGTGTGATGCCATGTGGGGGCCCTGTGTGTGATGTCTGTGGGGCCCCTGTGTGTGATGTCATGTGGGGCCCCTGTGTGTGATGCCATGTGTGGCCCCTGTGTGATGCCATGTGTGGCCCCTGTGTGATGCCATGTGTGGCCCCTGTGTGATGTGCCATGTGTAGCCCTGTGTGTTATGCCATGTGTGGCCCGCTGGTTGATGCATGTGTGGGCCCCTGTGTGATGTCCATGTGTGGCCCCTTGTGGATGCCATGCGTGGCCTCTTGTGATGTTCATGTGTGGCCCTGTGTGATGTCATGTGGGGTACGAGATCGATATATTAGAGCCGGTTAGTTGTGGGGCCCCGGTACCTGTTTGATATCGATCCTCGCCTGTTTCTTGTCGCCCTCCGCCTGCTCCGCGCGGTCGATCAGCGTCTCCTTGTCCAACTTCAGATCTGCATCTTCTTCTTTATTGCGTCCATGGTGCGACACTGACACCGGGTCACCGGGGAAGAGAGAGATAGAACCGAGAAACCGAACAGAACCACCGGACCGAGAGACAGGAGGAACCGGCCGGGAGTCACTTTTATACCGGGGGGGAGGAAGGGAGAGGGGGACCGCCCAGCCCAGGACTCTGCAGCTCCAGTAGGGGAAGGAAACCTGGGGACTCGGGAGAGGAGGGGGGACTGAGACGGAGGGAGACCGGTGGGGCTGGAGGGTGGGGTAGACTGGGGGTAGGTACAGGGGTAGGACGGGGGGGTAGGACTGGAGGGTAGGTACAGGGGTAGGACTGGGGATAGGGACTGTGGGCAGGTACAGGGGTAGGACTGGGGGTAGGACTGGAGGGTAGGTACAGGGGTAGGACTGGAGGGCAGGTACAGGGGTAGGACTGGAGGGTAGGTACAAGGGTAGGACTGGAGGGCAGGTACAGGGGTAGGACTGGGGGTAGGACTGGGGGTAGGACTGGGGGTAGGACTGGAGGGTAGACAGGGGTAGGACTGGAGGGCAGGTACAGGGGTAGGACTGGGGGATGTACTGGGACAGGTTGACAGGGGGTAGGACTGGAGTGAAGGTACAAGGGTAGACTGGAGGGCAGGTACATGGGTGGACTGGGGGGGTAAGACTGGGGGTAGGTAAGGGTAGGACTGAGGGTACGTACAGGTAGACTGGGGGTGGGTAGGTATAGAGGTAGTATTGGGGGTAGGTACAGGGGTAGGACTGGGGGATAGGACTGGAGGGTATTTACGGGCGTGGGACTGGGGGGTGGGACCGGGGGGTAGGAGGGGGGTATGTACAGAGGTAGAGACTTTACAAAAGAGTTCCTGTCTCTCCCTGGGCCATCAGAACCATAAGGATAGTGAAAGGGTTAAACTGATGTGGATTCATAGTCCGTGTCATATGAAGAGGATGTCCCAGATTCCCTGTTTAATGTACTGAGGCTAACGTGTCTCTCATAGTTGTAACTAGTAGTAATGGGTCCCCCAGAAAAACTATTATAGGGACCCCCATTCCTGCTTCATCTACAGCAGAGGCTGCATCTGACATAGGGAGAAAGTAAGAAGATGAGGCCCTCTGGTACCCCCGGTGGCTGTGATACATCGCTATTTCATTAAAAAACAGATTGCGTTAAGCTACCACAAAGAGCCGCAATAGCGTCAGTACAAACAACCACCAATAGGGGCGCAAGAATCCCCTTAAGTGGATTTATTATTGCGGTTAAATCTGTTCAATTACACACTTAGGTCTACCCAGTGGAGCAAGCTTAACCTCAGTCGCACTAAAACCAGCAAACGCAATATTGAATTGGCTGCGGCAAAATCCAAATCAAATGGAAAGTGTGACTTTAAGAAGAAATCGCTCAGTAAACCCTCGTATAGGCTGGTACTCCTATACCACCTCCTGACAGGACCGTTCCAGACTTTCAACCGGTCAGGCAGGAGGAAGGACTGACGATGGCGGCTAAAGCAGCTGCATCCGACATCAGTAACCACAAACCCAGCGTGCGGTCCCTAGAGGGACCAAACAATCAACCTTGGTTTTCCGACATGTCCGCCCTGTATGTCGTGACATCACTCGTCAGTCGGTGGCGGTCATCGCGGGCCGCCACAAGGAACCATACAATAATTCGGCCCGACCGACTGAAACACCTGAAATGTCGGACGGTCTGGCCGAATATTGTATAGTGTTGTACGGTAGCTTAATAAGCTTGATGGCGCCTCAGACAGGAAGAGTCGGAATCACAATGGGCAAAATGACCTCACGTGCTCCTGAGCCTGGGAACAACTAGAGGAGGTTACAGGCGTCCCAGAGTTCAGCAAGGCAAGAGCGCCAATAAATAGTACGAAGAGCGAGAATCGGAGTGGGCCCGCTCCGGAATTAGGACTCAGGCTTGGTAGGTGTCATGCAAAAACTTTTATTTCAACCAATGTAAACATCAATCAAAGCATCACAAAGGTGCAACACACCAGTGGTCTGACGCGTTCCTGCGTTCCCGCCGATCATCAGGGACCCACAAGGAGAGCGCCAAACCCGATTGGAAGGGCTTTGGATATGCAGAGTGGAGAGTACAGGAGACAGAACAGATTTGGGGTAATATGCAAGGAAGTGAGTAACAGGAGACCAGGAACGATTTGGGTATATGGCAGGAGTGGAGTAACAGGAGACCAGGAAAGATTGGGTAATATCGGAGTGGAAACAGGAGACCAGGAACAGATTTGGGTAATAATGCAGGAGTGGAGAAACAGGAGACCAGGAACAGATTTGGGTAATATGCAGGAGTGGAGCAACAGGAGACCAGGACAGATTTGGGTAATATGCAGGAGTGGAGCAACAGGAGACCCAGGAACAGATTTGGGTAATATGCAGGAGTGGAGTAAATGGAGACCAGGAACAGATTTGGGTAATATGCAGAAGGAGTGAGCAACAGGAGACCAGGAACAGATTATGGGTAATATGCAGGAGTGGAGCAACAGGAGGACCAGAGCAGCTTTGGGTAATATGCAGGAGTGGAGCCAAACAGGAACCGGAAACAGATTTGGGTAATATTCTAGGAGTGGAACAAAGGAGACCATGAACAGATTTTGGGTAATATGCAGGAGTGGAGCAACAGGAGACAGGAAGCAGATTTGGGTATATAGCAGGAGTGGAGTAACAGGAGACCAGGAACAGATTGGGTAATAGCAGGAGTGGAGTAACAGGAGACAAGGAACAGATTTGTTTGGGTATATCAGGAGTGGAGCAACAGGAGACCAGGAACAGATGGTAATATGCAGGAGTGGAGTACAGGAGACCAGGAACAGATTTGGGTAGATGCAGGAGTGGAGAGAAACAGGAGACCAGAACAGATTGGGTAATATGCAGGAGTGGAGCCAACAGGAGACCAGGAACAGATTTGGGTAATATGCAGGAGTGGAGCAACAGGAGACCAGGAAACAGATTTGGGAATATGCAGGAGTGGAGCAACAGGAGACCAGGAACAGATTTGGGTAATATGCAGGAGTGGAGGAGCAACAGGAGACCAGGAACAGATTTGGGTAATATTCAGGAGTGGAGCAAAAGGAGACCAGGAGCAGCTTTGGGTAATATGCAGGAGTGGAGCAAAAAGGAGACCAGGAACAGATTTGGGTAATATCAGGAGTGGAACAAAAGGAGACCATGAACAGATTTGGGTAATATGCAGGAGTGGAGCAACAGGAGACCAGAACAGATTGGGTAATATGCAGGAGTGGAGTAACAGGAGAACGGAACAGATTTGGGTAATATGCAGGAGTGGAGTTACAGGAGACCAGGAACAGATTTGGGTAATATGCAGGAGTGGAGCAACAGGAGACAAGGAGCAGATTTGGGTAATATGCAGGAGTGGAGTAACAGGAGACCAGGAACAGATTTGGGTAATTGCAGGAGTGGAGTAACAGGAGACCAGGAACCGATTTGGGTAATATCAGGAGTGGAACAAAAGGAGACCATGAACAGATTTGGGTAATATGCAGGAGTGGAGCAACAGGAGACCAGGAACAGATTTGGGTAATATACAGGAGTGGGAGAACAGGAGACCAGGAACAGATTTGGGTAATATGCAGGAGTGGAGTTACAGGAGACCAGGAACAGATTTGGGTAATATGCAGGAGTGGAGTAACCGGAGACCAGGAACAGATTTGGGTAATATGCAGGAGTGGAGTACAACGGAGACAGGAAACAGATTGTGGTAATATGCAGGAGTGGAACAAACAGGAGATCAGGAAACAGATTTGGGAATATGCAGGATGGAACAACAGGAGACAGGAACAGATTTGGGTAATATGCAGGAGTGGAGAACAGGGAGACCAGGAACAGATTTGGGTAATAGCAGGAGTGGAGAACCGGAGACCAGGAACAGATTTGGGTAATATAGCAGGAGTGGAGCAACAGGAGTACCAGGAACAGATTTGGGTAATATGCAGGAGTGGAGCAACGGAGACCGGAAGATGGGTATCAGGGAAGCAACAGGAGACCAGGAAACAGATTTGGGTAATATGCCGGAGTGGAGTAGTAGTACAGGAGACCAGGAACAGATTTGGGTAATATGCAGGAGTGGAGCAACAGGAGACCATTAACAGATTTGGGTAATAGCAGGAGTGGAGCAACAGGAGACCAGGAACAGATTTGGGTAATATGCAGGGAGTGGAGTAACAGGAGACCAGGAACAGATTTGGGTAATATGCAGGATGAAACAGGAGTCAGGAACAGATTGGGTAATATGCAGGGTGGAACAACAGGAGATCAGGAACAGATTTGGGTAATATGCAGGAGTGGAGTAACCGGAGACCAGGAACAGATTTGGGTAATATGCAGGAGTGGAGCAACAGGAGACCAGGAAACAGATTTGGGTAATATGCAGGAGTGGAGGAACAGGAGCCAGAAACAGATTTGGGTAATATGCAGGAGGGGAACAACACGGAGATCAGGAACAGATTTGGGTAATATACAGGAGTGGAACAACAGGAGATCGGAACAGATTTGGGTAATATGCAGGAGTGGAGTAACCGGAGACATGGAACAGATTTGGGTAATATGCCGGAGGGAGTAACGGAGACCAGGAACAGATTTGGGTAATATGCAGGAGTGGAACAAACAGGAGATCAGGAACAGAATTTGGGTAATATGCAGGAGTGGAGCAACAGGAGACCAGGAGCAGATTTGGGTAATATGCAGGAGTGGAGTGGAGTACAGGAGATCAGGAACAGATTTGGGTAATATGCAGGAGTGGAGCAACAGGAGATCAGGAGCACTTTGGGTAATATGCCGGAGTGGAGCAACAGGAGACCAGGAACAGATGGGTAATAGCAGGAGTGGAGCAACAGGAGACCAGGAACAGATTTGGGTAAATGCAGGAGTGGAGCAACAGGAGACCAGGAACAGATTTGGGTAATATGCAGGAGTGGAGTAACGGAGACAAGGAACAGATTGGGTAATATACAGGAGTGGAACAACAGGAGATCAGGAACAGATTTGGGTAATATGCAGGAGTGGAGTAACCGGAGACATGGAACAGATTTGGGTAATATGCAGGAGTGGAGGTAACGGAGGACCAGGAACAGATTTGGGTAATATGCAGGAGGAGAACAACGAGAGACCAGAACAGATTTGGGTAATATGCAGGAGTGGAGCAACAGGAGACCAGGAGCAGATTGTGGTAATATGCAGGAGTGGAAGTAACAGGAGTCAGAGAACAGATTTGGGTTAATATGCAGGAGTGGAGCAACAGGAGATCAGGAGCAGCTTGGGTAATATGCAGGAGTGAGGCAACAGGAGACCAGGAAAAGCATTTGGGTATATGCAGGAGTGGGCAACAGGAGACCAGGAACAGATTTGGGTAGATATGCAGGAGTGGGAGCAACAGGAGACCAGGAAAAAAGATTTGGGTAATAGCAGGAGGTGGAGTAACTGGAGGACAAGGAAACAGATTTGGGTTAATATGCAGAGTGGAGTAACAGGAGACCAGAACGATTGGGGTAATCATGCAGGAGTGGAAGTAACAGGTAGACCAGAACAGATTACAGATTGGGTAATATGAGGAGTGGAGAGCAAAAGGAGACCAGGGAACACAATTTGGGTAATATGCAGGAGTGGAGCAACCAGGAGCCATGAAAGATTTGGGTATTATGCAGGAGTGGCGCACAGGAGACCATGAACAGATTTGGGTAATATGCAGGAGTGGAGCAACAGGACCATGAACAGATTTGGGTAATATGCAGGAGTGAGAGCTAACAGGAACCAGAGGAACACGATTGGGTAATATGCAGGAGTGGAGTAAATGGAGACCAGGAACAGCTTGGGTAATATTACAGGAGTGGAGCAACAGGAGACAGGAAAAAGATTTGGGTAATATGCAGAGTGGCGTACAGGAGACCATGGAACAGATTTTGGGTAATATGCAGAAGTGGAGCATCAGGGGACCAGAACAGCATTTGGGTAATATGCAGGAGTGGAGCAACGGATATCAGAACAGATTTGGGAATATGTCAGGAGTGGGAGTAACAGGAGACAAGAACAGATTTGGGTAATATGCAGGAGGGAGCACACAGGAGACAAGGAGCAGTTTGGGTAATATGCAGGGTGGAGAACCAGGAGACCAGGAACAGATTTGGGTAATATGCAGGAGTGGAGCAACAGGAGACCAGGAGCAGATTTGGGTAATATGCAGGAGGTGCAGTAACAGGAGACCAGGAACAGATTTGGGTAATATGCAGGAGTGGAGAAACAGGAGACCATGAAACAGATTTGGGTAATGCAGGAGTGGCAACAGGAGACCATGAACAGATTTGGGTAATATGCAGGAGTGGAGCAACAGGAGACCAGGAACAGATTTGGGTAATATGCAGGAGTGGAGTGTAACGGAGACCATGAACAGATTTGGGTTAATATGCAGGAGTGGAGCAACAGGAGACCATGAACAGATTTGGGTAGGTAATATGCAGGAGTGGAGCAACAGGAGACCAGGAACAGATTTGGGTAATATGCAGGAGTAGAGTAACAGGAGACAAGGAACAGACTGGGTAATATGTCATGCAGGAGTGGAGTAACAGGAGACCAGGAGAGCTTTGGGTAATTCCAGGAGTGGAGCAACAGGAGACATGAAAAGATTTGGGTAATATGCATGAGTGGAGCAACAGGAGATCAGGAGAGCTTTGGGTAATATGCAGGTGGAGCAACAGGAGACCATGAACAGATTGGGGGGAATATGCAGGAGTGGAGCAACAGGAGACCAGGAGCAGATTTGGGTAATATGCAGGAGGGGAGTAACAGGAGACCAGGAACAGATTTGGGTAATATGCAGGAGAGGGAGAACAGGAGATCAGGAGATGCTGTGGTAATATGCAGGGAGTGGCAGCAACAGAGGCCCAGAACAGTTGGTGGTAATATGCAGGAGGGAGAAACAGGAGACCAGGAGCCGCAGATTTGGGTAAATTAGGAGGGGAGTAACAGGAGACCGTAGGGACAGTGTTGGGTAATATCAGGAGTGGAGCAAAGGGAGACCATGAAAAGATTGTGGGTAATATGCAATGGAGTGCAGAACACAGGAGATTCAGGAGCAGATTGGGGTAATATGCAGGAGTGAGGAAGTAACAGGAGACCAGGAACAGTTGGGTAATCATGCAGGCGTGGCGACAACAGGAGACCAGGAACAGATGTTGGGTATATGCAGAAGTATATGGAGTTAACAGGAGAACAGAGGACAGACTTGGTTAATATGCAGGAGGGAAGTAAAAAGTGAGACCGGAGCAGCTTGGGTAATATCCAGGAGTGGCAAGCAAACAGGGAGACCATGAAACGATTTGGGTAATAGCATGAGTGGAGCCAAGCAGAGATTCAGGACAGCTTGTGGTAATATGCAGGAGTGGAGAACAAGGAGACCATAGAAAGATTTGGGGTCATATGCAAGGAGTGGGAACGACGGAGACCAGGAGCAGGTGTGGGTAATATCGGAGGGGAGTAACAGGAGAGAGACAGGAACAGATTTGGGTAAATGCAGGAGTGGAGCAACAGGGAGGATCAGGAGCAGCTTTGGTGTAATATGCAGGAGTGGAGGCAAACAGGCACATGAACAGAGTGGGGTAAATATGACGGAGTGGAGAGCAACAGGAGACCAGGAGCAGATTGTGGTAAATATTCAGGAGGGGAGTAACAGGAGACCAGGAGCAGCTTGGGTTATCAGGAGTGGAGCAACAGGAGACCCAGAAACAGATTTGGGTCAATATGCAGGAGTGAGCAAAAGGAGATCAGGAGCGCTTTGGGTAATATGCAAGGGAGTAGGACCGGAGTTATTGTAAATGCCAGGAGGAGGGAGCAACAGACCAGGAACAGATTTGGAGTATATGGCAGGAGGGGAGCAAACAGGAGACCGGGACAGATTTGGTATATGCAGGAGTGGGCAACAGGGGACCAGGACAGATTTGTTTTTTTTTTTTGTATTTGCTTTTTTAGAGGGGAGCAACAGGGACCGAGAACCGATTTGGTGGTACTATGCAGGCAGTGGAGCAAAGGGACCAGGAGAGATGAATCTGCAGATGTAGCCGTAGACCAGCCGATTGGAATATGCAGGCGTGGAGTACAGGAGACCAGGGACAGATGTTGGGTGATATTCCAGGAGTGGAGCAACAGGAGACATGAACAGATTTGGGTAAGCAGCAGGAGTGGAGCAACAGGAGACCAGGAAAAGATTTGGGTAATACGCAGGAGTGAGTAACCCAGAACTTTGAGGGTAAGCCAAATGAAGACACAGGAGACGAGCAGTTTTGGGTAATGTGAGTAGATAAAACAAGACCAGGCAAGTGGAATATGCTATGAGGGTAAAGTAACACGGGGACAGCTTGGGTAAATCCGGTGGATCCACAGAGAGCAGACAGTTTGGGTAATATGCAGGAGTGGAGAGAGAAAGAAAGGAGAGAAGAAACAACAGGAGACACAGGAGATCAGGAGCGGTTTGTTAGGGTAATATGCAGAAGGAGTGGAGAACAGAAGCAGCAACCGGAGCACAAGGCTGGAGCTACCAGATTGAGGCAATAGAGTACCATGAACAGATTTGGGTTAATTCAATGAGAGAGCAGGAGATCTGGAGCAGTTTGTATAGCAGGAGTGGAACCAGAGACAGACAGATTGGTGAATATGTCAGGAGTGAAGGAAGAGATCAGGAGATGGGAAGATCAGATGGGGAGTAAAAAAGGAGACAAGGAAACAGATTTGGGCTAAGTAGCAGGAGTGGAGCAACCGGAGGGATCAGGAGCAGCTTTGGTGTAAAATATGCAGGAGTGGAGCAGAACAGGAGACCATGAACAGATGTTTGGGTTGTAATATTGCAGGTAGGGAAAGTGCAACAGGAGAGACCCAGGAGCAGATTTGGGTAAATCTGCAGAGGGGAGAGAAACAGGAGACCAGGAGCAGTTGGGTAAATATCCAGGAGTGGAAGCGAAAGCAAGCAGAACAGACACAGACATGAACAGATTTGGGGTAATATTGCAGGGGATGTGGAGCAACAGCGAGATCGGAGCAGCTTTGGGTGTAATATGCGGGAGGAGAAGGAGTAGTAAGAAGGAAGTAAACAGGAGACCAGGAAACAGATTTGGGTATAAATCAGATGAGCCAAAGGAGTGGAGCAAGCACAGGAGACCAGGAACAGCATATTTGTGGTTTAATATGCAGGAGTGAAGAAAGAACAGCAACAGGAGCGCCAGGAGCAGACTTTGGGTAATATGCAGGAGTGGTGAGAGCAACAGTGAGACCAGGAACAGATTTGGGTAATATGCAGGAGGGAGCACAGGAGAGACCAGGAGCAGATGGTAATGTAGTTGGTGCGAATATGCAGGATTGGAGCACACAACAGGAGACCAGGAACATTTGTAAGAGGAGTGTGTGGGTTGAATATGAAGGGTGGAGTGGAGTAACAGGAGGACCAAGAAAGATTTGGTGGTAACTATCAGTGAGTGGAGGCAACAGGGACCCATGAACAGATTTGGGTTAAAGCTGCCGGAGGTGGAGCAAACAGGAGAACTCAGGAACAGATTGGGAATACGCAGGGAGTAGGACCAGAGGCAGGGGTAATTAGGAGTGAGAGTACACAGGAAGCCAGGATCAGCTTTGGGTAATATGCATGAGCGGGGAGAGAAAGAAACAGGAGACCAGGAGCAGCTTCTGTGTGTGATGCCATGTGTGGCCCCTGTGTGATGCCATGTGTGGCCTCTGTGTGATGCCATGTGTAGCCCCTGTGTGTGATGCCATGTGGGCCCCCCTCTGTGTGATGCCATGTGGGGCCCCTGTGTGTGATGTCATGTGGGGCCCCCTGTGTGTGATGTCATGTGGGGCCCCCTGTGTGTGATGCCATGTGTGGCCCCTGTGTGATGCCATGTGTGGCCCCTGTGTGTGATGCCATGTGTGGCCCCTGTGTGATGCCATGTGTGGCCCCTGTGTGATGCCATGCGTGGCCTCTGTGTGATGTCATGTGTGGCCCCTGTGTGATGTCATGTGGGGTAGATCGATATATTAGAGCCGGTTAGGTTGTGGGGCCCCCGGTACCTGTTTGCATCGATCCTCCGCCTGTTTCTTGTCGCCCTCCGCCTGCTCCGCGCGGTCGATCGCGTTCTCCTTGTCCAACTTCAGCATCTGCATCTTCTTCTTTATTGCGTCCATGGCTGCGACACTGACACCGGGTCACCGGGGAGAGAGAAACCGAGAAACCGAACAGAACCACCGGACAGAGAGACAGGAGGGAACCGGCCGGGGAGTCACTTTTATACCGGGGGAGGAAGGGGGAGAGGGGGGACCGCCCAGCCCAGGACTCTGCAGCTCCATGTAGGGGAAGGAAACCTGGGGACTCGGGAGAGGAGGGGGGACTGAGACGGAGGGAGACCGGTGGGGCTGGAGGGTGGGGTAGGACTGGGGGTAGGTACAGGGGTAGGACTGGGGGGGTAGGACTGGAGGGTAGGTACAGGGGTAGGACTGGGGGATAGGACTGTGGGCAGGTACAGGGGTAGGACTGGGGGTAGGACTGGAGGGTAGGTACAGGGGTAGGAATGGATGGGAGGTACAAAGGGGTAGGACATGGAGGGTAGGTACAAGGGAGGGACTGGAGGGCAGGTACAGGTAGGTGACGGGGGTAGGACTGGGGGTAGGACTGGGGTAGGACTGGAGGGTAGGTACAGGGGTAGGACTGGAGGGCAGGTACAGGGGTAGGACTGGGGGATAGTACTGGGGACAGGTACAGGGGTAGGACTGGAGGGTAGGTACAAGGGTAGGACTGGAGGGCAGGTACAGGGGTAGGACTGGGGGGGTAAGACTGGGGGTAGGTACAGGGGTAGGACTGAGGGTACGTACAGGGGTAGGACTGGGGGGGTAGGTATAGAGGTAGTATTGGGGGTAGGTACAGGGGTAGGACTGGGGGATAGGACTGGAGGGTATTTACAGGGCGTGGGACTGGGGGGTGGGGACCGGGGGGTAGGAGGGGGGTATGTACAGAGGTAGAGACTTTACAAAAGAGTTCCTGTCTCTCCCTGGGCCATCAGAACCATAAGGATAGTGAAGGGTTAAACTGATTGTGGATTCATAGTCACGTGTCATATGAAGAGGATGTCCCAAGATCCCCTGTTTAATGTACTGAGGCTAACGTGTCTCTCAGTAGTGTAACTAGTAGTCAATGGGTCCCCCAGAAAAACTATTATAGGGACCCCCATTCCTGCTTCATCTACAGCAGAGGCTGCATCTGACATAGGGAAAGTAAGAAGATGAGGCCCTCTGGTACCCCCGGTGGCTGTCGATACATCGCTATTTCATTAAAACAGATTGCGTTAAGCTACACAAAAGAGCCGCAATAGCGTCAGTACAAACAACCACCAATAGGGGCGCAAGAGATCCCCTTAAGTGGATTTATTATTGCGTTAAATCTGTTCAATTACCACTTAGGTCTACCCAGTGGAGCAGCTTTAACCTCAGTCGCACTAAAACCACTGCAAACGCAATATTGAATTGGCTGCGGCAAAATCCAAAATCAATATGGAAAGTGTGACTTTAAGAAGAAATCGCTCAGTAACCCTCCGTATAGGCTGGTACCTCCTATACCACCTCCTGACAGACCGTTCCAGACTTTCAACCGGTCAGGCAGGAGGAAGGACTGACGATTGCGGCTAAAGCAGCTGCATCCGACAGTAACCACAACCCAGCGTGCGGTCCCATAGAGGACCAAACAATCAACCTTGGTTTTCCGACATGTCCGCCCTGTATGATCGTGACATCACTCGGCGGTCGATCGGGGCCGCCACAAGGAACCATACAATAATTGGGCCCGACCGACTGAAACACTGAAATGTCGGACGGTCTGGCCGAATTATTGTATAGTGTGTACGTAGCTTTAATAAGCTTGATGGCGGTCAGACAGGAAGAAGTCGGAATCACAATGGCGAAAATGACCTCACTTGCTTTCCTGAGCCTGGGAACACACTAGAGGAGGTTACAGGCGTCCCAGAGTTCAGCAAGGCAAGAGCGCCAATAAATAGTACGAAGAGCGAGAATCGGAGTGGGCCGCTCCGGAATTAGGACTCAGGCTTGGTAGGTGTCATCGCAAAACTTTTATTTCAACCAAATGTAAACATCAATCAAAGCATCACAAAGGTGCAAACAAACCAGTGGTCTGACGCGTTTCCCGGCGTTCCCGCCGCTTCATCAGGGACCCACAAGGAGAGCGCCAATAAAGATTGGAAGGGCTTTGGGTAATATGCAGGAGTGGAGTAACAGGAGACCAGGAACAGATTTGGGTTATGCAAGGAGGGACAGGAGACCAGGAACAGATTTGGGTAATATGCGGAGTGGAGTAACGGAGACCAGGAACAGATTTGGGTAATATGCAGGAGTGGAGTAACAGGAGCCAGGAACAGATTTGGGTAATATGCAGGAGTGGAGAAACAGGAGACCAGGAACAGATTTGGTAATATGCAGGAGTGGAGCAACAGGAGACCAGGAACAGATTTGGGTAATATGCAGGAGTGGAGACAGGAGACAGGAACAGATTGGGTAATATGCAGGAGTGGAGCAACAGGAGACCAGGAACAGATTTGGGTAATATGCAGGAGTGGAGCAACAGGAGACCAGGAAAGATATGGGTATATTCAGGAGTGGAGCAACAGGAGACCAGGACAGATTTGGGTAATATGCAGGAGTGGAGCAACAGGAGACCAGGAACAGATTTGGGTATATTCAGGAGTGGAACAAGGAGACCATGAACAGATTTGGGTAATATGCAGGAGTGGAGCAACAGGAGACCAGGAACAGATTTGGGTAATATGCAGGAGTGGAGTAACAGGAGACCAGGAAACAGATTGGGTATATGCAGGAGTGGAGCAACAGGAGACCAGGACACGATTTGGGTAATATGCAGGAGTGGAGTAACAGGAGACAGGAACAGTTTGGGTAATATGCAGGAGTGGAGTAACAGGAGACCAGGAACAGATTTGGGTAATATGCAGGAGTGGAGAAACAGAGAGACCAGGAAACAGATTTGGGTAATATGCAGGAGTGGAGCAACAGGAGACCAGGAACAGATTTGGTAATATGCAGGAGTGGAGCAACAGGAGACCAGGAACAGATTGGGTAATATGCAGGAGTGGAGCAACAGGAGACCAGAAACAGATTGGGTAAATGCAGGAGTGGAGCAACAGGAGACCAGGAACAGATTGGGTAATATTCAGGAATGGAGCAACAGGAGACCAGGAGCAGCTTTGGGTAATATGCAGGAGTGGAGCAACAGGAGACCGGAACAGATTTGGGTAATATTCAGGAGTGGAACAAAGGAGACCATGAACAGATTTGGGTAATATGCAGGAGTGGAGCAACAGGAGACCAGGAACAATTTGGGTAATATGCAGGAGAGTGGAGTAGTAACAGGAGACCAGGAACAGCTTTGGGTAATATGCAGGAGTGGAGTAACAGGAGACCATGAACAGATTTGGGTAATATGCAGGAGTGGAGTAACAGGAGACTATGAACAGATTTGGGTAATATAATGTGTATTTACCAGTCACTGTGGGTAAACTAGTATGTACCAGTCACGATGGGCAAATGTGTATGTACCTGTCACTGTGGGAAACCTGTTTGTACCAGTCACTGTGGGAAACCTATATGTACCAGTCACTGTGGGCAAATGTGTATGTACCAGTCACTGTGGGTAAATGTGTATGTACCAGTCACTGTGGGTAAACTAGTATGTACCAGTCACTGTTGGAAACTTATATGTACAAGTCACTGTGGGCAAATGTGTATGTACCAGTCACGATGGGCAAATGTGTATGTACCAGTCACTGTGGGTAAACTAGTATTTACCAGTCACTGTGGGAAACTTATATGTACCAGCTTACAACTATCTCAGGGTGTACTCCCAGAATCTCACTCCTTCTCCTAGCAGCTAGCAAACCTTGCCTCTTAATTACTTCTCAGGTGAGACTTTCTGGATGAGTTAACCCACTCAGGACTGGAATACATATCAGAGTAAGGGCTAGGCCACACTGCTGCGATTTTTCTGCATTTGCGCTTGCGTACATGTACCAGTCACTGTGGGTAAATGTCTATGTACCAGTCACTGTAGGTAAATGTGTATGTAGCAGTCACTGTGGGAAACTTATATGTACCAGTCACTGTGGGAAACTTATATGTACCAGCCACTGTGGGAAACTTACATGTACCAGTCACTGTGGGCAAATGTGTATGTACCAGTCGCAGTGGCAAACTTATATGTAACAAAAACAAGTATGGGGGAGCACACTAAATATGTATGCTCCCCCATACTTGTTTTTGTTGGGAGTCTTATGGTCCCTGGAGTAGAGGGCAGGGGGGTTGCACCTATATATTTGTCTGGCAAACAGCCAACAGCAGTGCTTTTGAACTATATTTCGACAAACGTGGATGTACCGGTCACTGTGGGTAACTTGTATATACCATTTACTGTGGGCAAATGTGTATGTACCAGTCTCTGTGGCAACAT
The DNA here is from genome assembly GCA_019447015.1 of Hymenochirus boettgeri. Taxonomy (NCBI): domain Eukaryota; kingdom Metazoa; phylum Chordata; class Amphibia; order Anura; family Pipidae; genus Hymenochirus; species Hymenochirus boettgeri. Next base: position 17,320 of record JAACNH010000287.1, on the reverse strand, counting down.
GTATGTATGTATATGTTTATTTATATAGCGCCACTTGGGGATGCAGCGCTGTACAGTATTAAAATACAGGTCAAACAAGAGGGATAAATACATAGATAGTTCAGCACATAAATATATAACTTATATAAATAGAAGTGCTAGGGCTTTGCCACAAGAAGTAATAAGGTCCCTGCCCCGTAGAGCTTACAATCATGTATATACCAGTCACTGTGGGCAAACTTATATGTTTCCCCTCACTTCGGGCAAACTTATATGTACCAGTCACTGTGGAAAACTTGTATGTAACAGTCATTGTGGGCAAACATATATGTACCAGTCACTATGCGCAAACTTGTATGTACCAGTCACTGTGGGCAAACTTGTATAAAATGTAAAAGTTATTAAAAGTTATAAAATGTAAAAGTTATTAAAAGTAGCATTGTTATAAAGTATTGGTATTCTTATAAAGTATTGCTATAAAATATTATAAATTATTGTTATATTTGTATAATTTTATTTAAATAGGGCCACTTGGGTACGCATTGCTGTACATTTTAAAATACAGATTATACAAATGGGGATAAGTGCAATTATACAGAACGTATCATGAAGTTATCTGTGTGGGGCACTAAAATTATATATATATATATATATATATATATATATATATATTGAGGTGTGCCTTGACATATTAGGAAAGAGATCCCAGCCCCGATGAGCTTACAATCTAAAGTATTGGTATTCTTATAAAGTATTGTTATAAAGCATTGTTATAAAGTTTTGTTATAAAGTATTGGTATTGTTATAAATTATTGTTATAAAGCATTTTTATAAAGTATTGGTATTGTTATAAAATATTGTAATAAGTATTGTTATAAAGGAATGTTACAAGTTTCTGGTATTGATACATAAAGTAGAGTTGATCCAGGGAAATTTCCGATTGCCACTTGGAGTCAGGAAGGAATTTTTTCCCTTCATAAATTTGGTGGGTTTTTTTGCCTTCCTCTGGATCAACAGTTAGGCAGGGGAAATGAGGATATTGCTAGATGGGTTGGACTGGATGATACGTGTATGTCTTTATTTCAACCTAAAATACTATACTATACATACTATACTATACTATACTATACATAATACTATACTATACTATATACTATTGTAATGTTTGTAATTGTAATGTCAGGGGAACCCATAGGTAAGAATTACAGGTGGTGGTATTAATACGATATGGAGCAGTGGAGAAGAGGGGAAGAGTGGCATCTGGGAGATTTTATGGGTAGACTGGAGAAGCCTGGAGATTTAGGGGTAGAGTGGAGCATCCTGGGACATTTTAGTGGTAGAGTGGAGCAGCCTGGGAGATTTTAGGGGGACTGGAGAAGCCTGGGAGATTTAGGGGTAGAGTGGAGCATCCTGGGACATTTTAGTGGTAGAGTGGAGCAGCCTGGGAGATTTTAGGGGTGGAGTGGAGACCTGGGAGATTTTAGAGTGAGAGTGGAGCCAGCCTGGGAGATTTTAGTGGGGAGTGGAGAAGCCTGGGAGATTTAGGGGAGAGGGAGCATCCTGGAGATTTTAGTGGTAGGGTGGAGCAGCCTGGAGATTTTAGGGGTGGATGGAGAAGCTGGGAGATTTTAGGGGAAGAGGGGATCTGGGAGATTTAGGGGGAGAGTGGAGAATCTGGGAGATTTTAGGGAAGAGTGGAGAAGCCGGGAGATTTTAGGGAAGAGTGGAGCATCTGGAGATTTTAGGGGGAGTGGAGAACTTGGGAGATTTTAGGGAAGAGTGGAGAGCCTGGGAGATTTTAGGGAAGAGTGGAGAAGCTGGAGATTTTAGGGGAAAGTGGAAGCTCGGGAGATTTTAGGGGAAGAGTGGAGCACCTGGGAGATTTTAGGGAAGAGTGAGCAGCCTGGGAGATTTTAGGGGGGAGTGGAGCAAGCCTGGGAGATTTTAGGGGAAGAGTGGAGCAGCCTGGAGATTTTAGGGGAAGAGTGGAGCAGCCTGGAGATTTTAGGGGAAGGTGGAGCATCCTGGGGATTTTAGGGGAAGAGTGGAGCAGCCTGGGAGATTTTAGGGGGGTGGAGTGGAGCAGCCTGGGAGATTTTAGGGGAAGAGTGGAGATCCTGGGAGATCTGGGAGATTTAGGGGAAGAGTGGAGCAGCCTGGGAGATTTTAGGGGAAGAGTGGAGCATCCTGGGAGATTTTAGGGGAAGAGTGGAGCAGCCTGGAGTTTTAGGGGGAGTCTGGGTGGGTGGAGCGGGGGTGATTAGGGGTGGAGTGGAGCAGCCTGGAGATTTTAGGGGAAGAGTGGGATCCTGGGAGATTGGGAGATTTTAGGGGAAGAGTGGAGCAGCCTGGGAGATTTTAGGGGAAAGGTGGAGCATCCTGGGAGATTTTAGGGGAAGAGTGGAGCAGCCTGGGAATTTTAGGGGAAGAGTGGACAGCCTGGAGATTTTAGGGGAAGAGTGGAGCATCTGGGAGATCTGGGAGATTTTAGGGAAGAGTGGAGCAGCCTGGGAGATTTTAGGGAAGAGTGGAGCATCCTGGGAGATCTGGGAGATTTTAGGGAAGAGTGGAGCAGCCTGGGAGATTTTAGGGAAGAGTGGAGCAGCCTGGGAGATTTTAGGGAAGAGTGGAGCTCCTGGGAGATTTTAGGGGAAGAGTGGAGAGCCTGGGAGATTTTAGGGGAAAGAGTGGAGAGCCTGGAGATTTAGGGGAAGAGTGGAGCAGCCTGGAAGATTTTAGGGGAAGAGTGAGCAGCCTGGAGATTTTAGGGAAGAGTGGAGCAGCCTGGGAGATTTTAGGGGAAGAGTGGAGCAGCCTGGAAGATTTTAGGGGAAGAGTGGAGCAGCCTGGAAGATTTTAGGGAAGAGTGGAGCAACTGGGGATTTTAGGGGAAGAGGGAGCAGCCTGGAAGATTTAGGGAGAGGGGAGCAGCTGGAAGATTTTAGGGAAGGTGGAGCATCCTGGGAGATCTGGAAGATTTTGGGAAGAGTGGAGCAGCCTGGAGATTTTAGGGGAAGAGTGGAGCAGCCTGAAGATTTTAGGGGAAGAGTGGAGCATCCTGGGAGATTTTAGGGGAAGAGTGGAGCAGCCTGGGAGATTTTAGGGGAAGAGTGGAGCATCCTGGGAGATCTGGGAGATTTTGGGGAAGAGTGGAGCAGCCTGGGAGATTTTAGGGAAGAGTGGAGAGCCTGGGAGATTTTAGGGAAGAGTGGAGCATCCTGGGAGATCTGGAAGATTTTAGGGGAAGAGTGGAGCAGCCTGGAAAATTTTAGGGGAAGAGTGGAGACATCCTGGGAGATTTTAGGGGAAGAGTGGAGCAGCCTGGGAGATTTTAGGGGAAGAGTGGAGCAGTCTGGGAGATTTTAGGGGGTGGAGGAGACATCCTGGGAGATTTTGGGAAGAGTGGAGCATCCTGGGAGATTTTAGGGAAGAGTGGAGCAGCCGGGAGATTTTAGGGGAAAGTGGGCATCCTGGGAGATTTTAGGGGGAGTGGAGTGGAGCATCTGGGGATTTAGGGGAGAGTGGAGCATCTTGGGAGATTTAGGGAGAGAGTGGAGAATCCTGGGAGATTTTAGGGGGAGTGGAGAATCCGGGATTTTAGGGAAGAGTGGAGCATCCTGGGAGTTTTGGGGAAGAGTGGAGCAGCCTGGGAGTTTTAGGGAGAGAGAGTGAGCATCCTGAGAGATTTTAGGGGTGGAGTGGAGCATCCTGGGAGATTTTAGGGGAAAGAGTGAGCATCTTGGAGATTTTAGGGGAAGAGTGGAGCATCCTGGGAGATTTTAGGGGAGAGTAGGGAAGAACTGGGAGATTTTAGGAGGTGGAGCATCTTGGGAGATTTTAGGGAAGAGTGGAGAATCCTGGGAGATTTTAGGGGTGGAGTGGAGAATCCTGGGAGATTCTAGGGGAAGAGTGGAGAATCCTGGGAGATTTTAGGGGTGGAGTGGAGAATCCTGGGAGATTAGGGAAGAGTGGAGCATCCTGGAGATTTAGGGAAGAGTGAGCTCCTGGGAGATTTAGGGGAAGAGTGGAGAAGAGTGGAGCATCCTGGGAGATTTTAGGGGAAGAGTGGAGCAATCCTGGGATATTTTAGGGGAAGAGTGGACATCCTGGGATTTTAGGGAAGAGTGGAGAATCCTGGAGATTTAGGGGTGGAGTGGAGAATCCTGGGAGATTTAAGGGAAGAGTGGAGCATCCTGGGAGATTTTAGGGGGAAGAGTGAGCATCCTGGGAGATTCTAGGGGAAGAGTGGAGAAGAGTGGAGCATCCTGGGAGATTTTAGGGGAAGAGTGGAGCATCCTGGGATATTTTAGGGGAAGAGTGGAGATCTGGGATATTTTAGGGGAGAGTGAGAATCCTGGGAGATTTTAGGGGTGGAGTGGAGAATCCTGGGAGATTTTAGGGGAAGAGTGGAGAATCCTGGGAGATTTTGGGGTGGAGTGGAGAATCCTGGGAGATTTAAGGGAAGAGTGGAGCATCCTGGGAGATTTTAGGGGAAGAGTGGAGCATCCTGGGATATTTAGGGAAGGTGGAGCATCTGGGATATTTAGGGAAGGTGGAGCTCTGGGAGATTTAGGGGAAGAGTGGAGCACCTGGGAGATTTTAGGGGAAGAGTGGAGCAGCTGGGAGATTTTAGGGAAGAGAGTGAGCACCTGGGAGATTTTTAGGGGAAGAGTGGAGCATCTTGGAGATTTTAGGGAAGAGTGGAGCATCTTGGGAGATTTTAGGGGAAGAGTGGAGAGCCTGAGAGATTTTAGGGAAGAGTGGAGCATCCTGGGAGATTTTAGGGGTGGAGTGGAGCAGCCTGAGAGATTTTAGGGTGGAGTGGAGCATCTGGGAGATTTAGGGGAAGAGGGAGCAGCCTGGGAGATTTTAGGGGAAGAGTGGAGCATCCTGGGAGATTAGGGAAGAGTGGAGCATCTGGGAGATTTAGGGAGTAGAGCGAGCTGGAGATTTTAGGGTGGAGTGGAGCAGCTGGGAGATTTTAGGGGAAAGGTGGAGCACTGGGGATGGGAGATTTAGGGGAAGAGTGGAAGCAGCCTGGGAGATTTTAGGGGAAGAGTGGAGCATCTTGGGAGATTTTAGGGAAGAGTGGAGCAGTCTGGGAGATTTTAGAGGTGGAGTGGAGCAGCCTGGGAGATTTTAGGGGAAGAGTGGAGCATCTTGGGAGATTTTAGGGAAGAGTGGAGCAGTCTGGGAGATTTTAGGGGTGGAGTGGAGCCGTGGGAGATTTTAGGGGAAGAGTGGAGCATCTTGGGAGATTTTAGGGAAGAGTGGAGCAGTTCGGAGGATTTAGGGTGGGTGAGTGGAGCAGCCTGGGAGATTTTAGGGAAGAGTGGAGCAGCATGGAAGATTTTAGGAAGAGATGGCGCTGGGAGATTGGGAGATTTAGGGGAAGAGTGGAGCAGATGATGGAATTTTAGGGGAGAGTGGAGCATCCTGGGAGATTTTAGGGGGGAGTGGAGTAGCCTGGGAGATTTTAGGGGAGAGTGGAGAGCCTGGAAGATTTTAGGGGAAGAGTTGGAGCATCCTGGAGATCTGGGAGATTTTAGGGGAAGATGAGCAGCCTGGGAGATTTAGGGGAGAGTGGAGCATCCTGGGAGATTGAGATTTTAGGGGAAGAGTAGAGCATCCTGGGGGATTTTAGGGAAGAGTGGAGCATATTGGGAGATTTTAGGGAAGAGTGGAGAAGCCTGAGAGATTTTAGGGGTGGAGTGGAGGGAGAAGCCTGGGATATTTAGGGGAAGGTGGAGCATCCTGGGAGATTTAGGGGAGAGTGGACATCAGGGAGATTGGGAGATTTTAGGGGAAGAGAGTGGAGCAGCCTGGGAGATTTTAGGGAAGAGTGGAGCATCTGGAGATCGGGAGATTTAGGGGAAGAGTGGAGCAGTCTGGAGATTTTAGGGGAAGAGTGGAGCAGTCTGGGAGATTTTAGGGGAAGAGTGGGCAGATGGGAGATTTTAGGGGAAGAGTGGAGCAGCCTGGGAGATTTTAGGGGAAGAGGTGGAGCAGCCTGGGAGATTTTAGGGAGAAGAGTGGAGCAGCCTGGGAGATTTTAGGGAAGGGGAGGGAGACATCCGGGTCTGGGAGGATTTTAGGGGAGAGTGGAGCAAGCTGGGAGATTTTAGGGAAGAGTGGAGCATCCTGGGAGATTTTAGGGGAAGAGTGGAGCATCTGGGAGATTTTAGGGAAGAGGGGAGCAGCTGAGAGATTTGTAGGTGGTGGAGTGGAGAATCCGGGAGATTTTAGGGGGGAGGGAGAAAGCACTGGGAGATTTTAGGGAAGAGTGGAGCATCCTGGGAGATTTTAGGGGGAAAGAGTGGAGATCTTGGAGATTTAGGGAAGAGTGGAGCAGCCTGAGAGATTTTAGGGAAGAGGGAGCATCCTGGGAGGTTAGATTTTAGGGGGGAGTGGAGCATCCTGGGAGATTTTAGGGGAGAAAGTGGAGCAGCCTGGGAATTTTAGGGGGGAGTGGAGCATCCTGGGAGATTTTAGGGGAAAAGTGGAGCAGCCTGAGAGATTTTAGGGGTGGAGTGGAGCATCCTGGGAGATTTTAGGGGAAGGAAAAGTGGAGCAGCCTGGGAGATTTTAGGGGAAGAGTGGAGCATCGGGAGATTTTAGGGGAAGAAGAGTGGAGCATCTGGGAGATTTTAGGGGATAAGAGTGGAGCAGCCTGGGAGATTTTAGGGGAAGATGGAGCATCCTGGGAGATTTTAGGGGAAGGTGGAGCAGCCTGGGAGATTTTAGGGAAAAGTGGAGCAGCCGGGGAGATTTTTAGGGGAAAGAGTGGAGCATCCTGGGAGATTTTAGGGGAAGAGTGGAGCATCCTGGGAGATTTTAGGGGTGGAGAGTGGAGCATCCTGGGAGATTTTAGGGGAAGAGAGGAGAGCATCTGGGAGAGTTTAGGGGAGAGTGTGAGCAGCCTGGGAGATTTTAGGGGAAGAGTGGAATCTGGGAGATCTGGGAGATTTTAGGGGAAGAGTGGAGCATCCTGGGAGATTTTAGGGGAAGAGTGGAGCATCCTGGGAGATCTGGGAGATTTTAGGGGAAGAGTGGAGCAGCCTGGGAGATCTGGGAGATTTTAGGGGAAGAGTGGAGCAGCCTGGGAGATATTAGGGGAAGAGTGGAGCAGCCTGGGAGATTTTAGGGGAAGAGTGGAGCATCCTGGGAGATTTTAGGGGAAGAGTGGAGCAGCCTGGGAGATTTTAGGGAAGAGTGGAGCATCCTGGGAGATCTGGGAGATTTTAGGGGAAGAGTGGAGCATCCTGGGAGATTTTAGGGGAAGAGTGGAGCAGTCTGGGAGATTTTAGGGGTGGAGTGGAGCATCCTGGGAGATTTTAGGGGAAGAGTGGAGCATCCTGGGAGATTTTAGGGAGAGTGGAGCACGGGAGAGTAGCGGAGGGAGCGCTGGAAGATTTTAGGGAGAAGAGTGGAGCATCTTGGGAGATTTTAGGGGTGGAGTGGAGCATCTGGGAGATTTTAGGGGTGGTGGAGTGGAGCATCCTGGGAGATTTTAGGGGAAGAGTGGAGCAGCCTGGAAGATTTTAGGGGGAAGAGTGGAGCATCTTGGGAGATTTAGGGAAGAGTGGGCATCCTGGGAGATTTTAGGGGTGGAGTGGAGCATCTTGGGAGATTTAAGGGGAAGAGTGGAGCATCTTGGGATATTTTAGGGGAAGAGTGGAGCAGCCTGGGAAATTTTAGGGGTGGAGTGGAGAAGCTGGGAGAAGAGTGGAGCATCCTGGAGATTTTAGGGGAAGAGAGTGAGCATCGGGATATTTTAGGGGTGGAGTGGAGAAGCCTGGGAGAAGAGTGGAGCATCCTGGGAGATTTTAGGGGAAGAGTGGAGCATCTGGGAATTTTAGGGGAAGAGTGGAGGAGAATGTTACACAGAACAGGGGTATAAGGCTAAGTGATGGGTGACAGTTTGGGGGTGTAGGGGGTGTATAGGGATATGGACGGTGACGGTGAGAGGGGAGACATTGGGGAAAGAATGTAAAGTGATTCACATGGAGAAGATTTGAATGTCACATTCTCAGCACATGTCACTTCTCGTTGACAGCAGAGAGATTATCAACCCAATTCTGGCTCACGCCACTTCCAGAGCAGGTATTCAGCACATTACAGTACAGGGGGTCACGGGCAGTCACTGCCAACATGGAAGTCTCCAGTATAATCACTCCACATATCATCTACTACACTGCACTCTCTCCCGTTCTCTTTCTCACTGCTTGCCAACTGTCTCTATACCCTGATCTTTCATGCACTCTCACGTCTTCTACTGTTTCTCTCTCACTGCACTCTCACTGTCTCTCTACTGTTCTCTCTCTCACTGCACTCAAACTGCTCTGTGCCCTGATTTTTACTGTCTCTGTACCGTTATCTTTTCTCACGCACTCTATCTTGTTCTCTCTCACTGCACTCCAACTGCTTGTACCTGATCTTTCACTGCACTCTCATTGTCTCTGTACCATTCTCTCTCTCATGCACTCAACTCTCTATGCGGTTATCTTTCTCACTGCACTATTGCTGTCTCTCTACCGGCTCTTCTCACGCACTCAAACTGTCTTGTCATGTCATGTTCTCTTTCTACTGCATTCTCATGGTCTGTACCCTGTTATCTCTTCACTGCAAGGGCCATTCTCTAATGAGGCAGAGTGAGAAATTTGACATTGCACCTCTGGGTAAAGGGAAAGGCAAAGTAAATCTTTTTGTGTGAGGAATGACATTTGTTTTGCTATGAAGTATTTGTAATCTAGATCAATTTGACACTCAGGTATTAAATAAACTTAACCAGTTGGGCACTTATTTTGCCAAATTTGTTGAGCAAAAACTTATTTTACATTTCTGTGTGTGGAGGGCACTTATATTATAGTTACTGTGTGGGGGAATTTCTATTATAGTTATCTGTGTGGGGCACTTATATATATATCTGTGTGGGGGACATTCTATTATAGTTATCTGTGGTGGGACATTTCTATTATAGTTAATGTGTGGGGACATTTCTATTTATTATAGTTATCTGTGTGGGGGACATTTCTATTATAGTTATCTGTGGGGGACATTTCTATATTAGTTATCTGTGTGGGACATTTATATTATAGTTATCTGTTGTGGGGGGCATTTCTATTATAGTTATCTGTGTGGGGACATTTCTATTATAGTTATCTGTGTGGGGGGCATTTATATTATAGTTATCTGTGTGGGACATTTATATTATAGTTATATGTGTGGGGGACATTTCTATTATAGTTATCGTGGTGGGACATTTCTATTATAGTTACGTGTGGGGGACATTTTATTATGTATATGGTGGGGGGACTTTCTATTTAGTTATCGTGTGGGGGGACATTTCTATTATAGTTATCTGGTGTGGGGCATTTCTATTATAGTTATCTGTGTGGGGACATTTCTATATAGTTATCTGTGTGGGGGGACATTTATATTATAGTTTATGTGTGGGGGACATTTCTATTATAGTTATCTGTTGGGGGGCATTTATTATAGTATCTGGTGGGGACATTTCTTTAGTTATCTTGTGGGGGGACATTTCTATTATAGTTATCGTGGGGACATTTTATTATAGTATCTGTTGTGGGGGACATTTCTATTATAGGTATCTGTGTGGGGGACATTCTATTATAGTTATGTGTGGGGACATTTATATTATAGTTATCTGTGTGGGGACATTCTATTATAGTTATTGTGTGGGGACATTTCTATTATAGTTATCTGGGTGGGGACATTTCATTATAGTTACTGTGTGTGTGGGGACATTTCTATTATAGTTATCTGTGTTGGGGGGACATTTATATTATAGTTATCTGTGGGGGACATTTCTATTATAGTATTGTGGGGGGGACATTCTATTATAGTTATCTGTGGGGGGACATTTATATTATAGTTATCTGTGTGGGGACATTTCTATATAGTTATCGTGTGGGGGGACATTTATATTATAGTTATCTGGGTGGAGACATTTCTATTATAGTTATCTGTGTGGGGGACATTTCTATTATAGTTATCTGTGTGGGGAAATTCTATTATAGTTATCTGTGTGGGGGACATTTCTATTATAGTTATCTGTGTGGGGACATTTCTATTATAGTTATCTGTGTGGGGGACATTTCTATTATAGTTATCTGTGTGGGGGACATTTCATTATAGTTATCTGTGGGGGGACATTTCTATTATAGTTATCTGTGTGGGGGACATTTATATTTATTTATCGTGTGGGGGACATTTCTATTATAGTTATCTGTGGGGGGACATTTCTTTATAGTATCTGTGTGGGGGACATTATCTTATAGTTTATCTGGTGGGGGACCATTTCTATTATAGTTATCTGTGTGGGGGACATTTATATTATAGTTATCTGTTGGGGGACATTTCTATTATAGTTATCTGTGTGGGGGACATTTCTATTATAGTTATTGTGTGGGGGACATTTCTATTATAGTTATCTGTGTGGGGGACATTTCTATTATAGTTATCTGTGTGGGGACATTTCTATTATAGTTATCTGTGTGGGGAGGCATTTATTATAGTTATCTGTGGGGGGACATTTCTATTATAGTTATTGTTGGGGGGACATTTATTATAGTTATCTGTGTGGGGGGACATTTATATTATAGTTATCTGTGTGGGGGATTTATTTATGTGGGGGACATTTATTATAGTTATCTGTGTGGGGGCATTTCTATTATAGTTATCTGTTTGGGGGACATTTCTATTATAGTTATCTGTGGGGGGCATTTCTATTATAGTTATCTGTGTGGGGGACATTTATATTATAGTTATCTGTGTGGTGGACATTTCTATTATAGTTATCTGTGTGGGGGACATTTATATTTAGTTATCTGTGTGGGACATTTCTATTATTATCTGTGTGGGGACATTCTTATTATAGTTTCGTGTGGGGACATTTCTATTATAGTTATCTGTGTGGGGACATTTCTATTATAGTTATCTGTGTGGGGGACATTTATATTATAGTATCTGTGTGGACATTTCTATTATAGTTATCTGTGTGGGGACATTTTATATAGTTATCGTGTGGGGGGCATTTTATTATAGTTATCGTGTGTGGGGGACATTTCTATTATAGTTATCTGTGTGGGGGCATTTCTATTATTTATCTGTGTGGGGGACATTTCTATTATAGTTATCTGTGTGGGGGCATTTATATTATAGTTATCTGTGTGGGGGACATTTCTATTATAGTTATCTGTGTGGGGGACATTTCTATTATAGTTATCTGTTGGGGGGACATTTCTATTATAGTTATCTGTGTGGGGGACATTTTTATAGTTATTGTTGTGGGGGACATTCTATTATAGTTAACTGTGTGGGGGACATTCTATTATAGTTATCTGTGTGGGGGACATTATATTATAGTTATCTGCTGTGTGGGGGACATTTCTATTATAGTTTTTCGTGTGGGGGGACATTTCTATATAGTTATCTGGGTGGGGACATTTCATTATAGTTATCTCGTGTGGGGGACATTTTATTATAGTTATCTGTGTGAGACATTTCTATTATAGTTACTGGTTTGGGGGACATTTCTATTATAGTTATCTGTGTGGGGACATTTCATATAGTATCTGTGTGGGGACATTTCTATTATAGTTATCTGTGTGGGGGCATTTTATTATAGTTATCTGTGGGGGGACATTTCATTATATATCTTGTGATGGACATTTATATAGTTATCGTGTGGGGGACATTAGATTAATAGTTATCTGTGTGGGGACATTCATGTAGATATTTTTTTTTGTATGTTATAGTTATCTGTGTGGGGGACATTTCTATTATAGTTATCTGTGTGGGGACATTTCTATTTATATTTACTGTGTGGGGACATTTCTATTATATTTATCGTGTGGGGGGACATTTATATATAGTTATCTTGTGGGGACATTTCTATTATAGTTATCTGTGTGGGGGACATTTTATTATAGTTATCTGTGTGGGGACATTTCTATTTAGTATCGTGTGGGGGACATTTTATATAGTTATTTGTGTGGAGACATTTCTATATTATCTGTGTGGGGGACATTTCTATTATAGTTATCTGGGTGGGGGACATTTCTATATAGTTATCTGTGGGGGGACATTATATTATATTATTGTGTGGGGGACATTTCTATTATAGTTATCGTGTGGGGGACATTCTATTATAGTTATCTGTGTGGGGGACATTTCTATTATAGTTATCGGTGGGGCATTTCTATATATAGCTGTGTGGGGGACATTTCTATATAGTTATCTGTGTGGGGGACATTTCTATTATAGTTATCTGGGTGGGGGACATTTTATTATAGTTATCTGTGTGGGGGACATTTCTATTATAGTTATCTGTGTGGGGGACATTTCTATTATAGTTATCTGGGTGGGGGACATTCTATTATAGTTATCTGTGTGGGGGACATTTCTATTATAGTTATGTGTGGGGGACATTTCTATTATAGTTATCTGTGTGGGGGCATTTCATTATAGTTATTGTGTGGGGGACATTTCTATTATAGTTATTGTTGGGGGACATTTCTATTATAGTTTCTGTGGGGGACATTTCTATTATAGTTATCTGGGTGGGGACATTCTTTATAGTTATGGGTGGGGGAATTTCTATTTATAGTTATCTGTGTGGGGGACATTTCTATTATAGTTATCTGTGTGGGGACATTTCTATAGTTATCTGTGGGGGGGACATTTCTATTATAGTAGCTGTGTGGGGGACATTTCTATTATAGTTATCCGTGTGGGGGGCATTTCTATTATAGTTATCTGAGTGGGGGACATTTCTATTATAGTTATCTGTGTGGGGGGGCATTTCTATTGTAGATATCTGTGTGGGGGACATTTCATATTTGATCTGTGTGGGGGACATTTCTATTATAGTTATCTGTGTGGGGGACATTTCTATTATAGTATATAGTGTGGGGGGACATTCTATTATAGTTATCTGAGTGGGGGCATTTTATTATAGGATCTGTGTGGGGGACATTTTATTATGTTATCTGTGGGGGGCATTTCTATTATAGTATCTGTGTGGGGGGCATTTCTATTATAGTTATCTGTAGTTGGGGACATTTCTATTATAGTTATATCGGTGGGACATTTCTATTATAGTTATCTGGTGGGGAATTTCATATAGGTATCGTGTGGGGGACATTTTATTATGTTATCTGTGTGGGACATTTCATTTATAGTTATTGTGTGGGGGGACATTTTATTATAGTTATCTGTGGGGGACATTTCTATTATAGTTATCTGTGTGGGGGACATTTCTATTATAGTTATCTGTGTGGGAACATTTATTATAGTTATCTGTGTGGGGGCATTTCTATTATAGTTATCTGTGTGGGGGACATTTCTATTATAGTTATCTGTGTGGGGGACATTTCTATTATAGTTATCTGTGTGGGGGACATTTCTATTATAGTTATCGTGTATAATTATAGTTATCTGTGTGGGGACATTTCTATTATAGTTTTGGTGGGGGACATTTCTATTATAGTTCTCTGTGTGGGGGGCATTTCTTTATAAGGATCTGGTTTTTTTTGTGGGGTGGGGGACATTTCTATTATAGTTATCTGTGTGGGGGACATTTCTATTATAGTTATCTGTGCATTTCTATTATAGCAGTGGCAGTAGCAGGCAGTGGCAGTAGCAGGCAGAGGCAGTAGCAGGCAGCGGCAGTAGCAGGCAGCGGCAGTAGCAGGCAGCGGCAGTAGCAGGCAGCGGCAGAAGCAGGCAGCAGCAGTAGCAGGCAGATGCTGTAGCCGGAAGCAGCAGTAGCAGGCAGCGGCATTAGCAGGCGAGTGGCAAAAGCAGGCAGGGGCAGTAGCAGGCAGCGGTAGTAGCAGGCAGCGGCAGTAGCAGGCAGCGGCAGAAGCAGGCAGCGGCAGTAGCAGGCAGCGGCAGTAGCAGGCGAGTGGCAGTAGCAGGCAGCGGCAGTAGCAGGCGAGTGGCAGTAGCAGGCAGCGGCAGAAGCAGACAAGTGGCAGTAGCAGGCAGTGGCAGTAGCAGGCAGTGGCAGTAGCAGACAGTGGCAGTAACAGGCAGTAGCAGACAGTGGCAGTAACAGACAGTCGCAGTAGCAGACAGTGGCAGTAACAGACAGTGGCAGTAGGAGACTGTGACAGTAGGAGACAGTGGCAGTAACAGACAGTGGCACTAGCAGACAGTGGCAGTAACAGACAGTGGCAGTAGCAGACAGTGGCACTTGCAGACAGTGGCAGTAACAGACAGTGGCAGTAGCAGACATTGGCAGTAACAGACAGTGGCAGTAGCAGACAGTGGCAGTAGGAGACAGTGGCAGTAACAGACAGTGGCAGTAGCAGACAGTGGCAGTAACAGACAGTGGAAGTAGCAGACAGTGGCAGTAACAGACAGTGGCAGTAGCAGACAGTGGCAGTAACAGACAGTGGCAGTAGGAGACAGCCGCAGTAACAGACAGCGGCAGTAGGAGACAATGGCAGTAGGAGACAGCGGCAGTAACAGGCAGCGGCAGTAGCAGGCAGCGGCAGTAGCAGACAGCGGCAGTAGCAGACAGCGGCAGTAGCAGGAAGTAGCAGTAGCAGGCAGCGGCAGTAGCAGGCGAGTGGCAAAAGCAGGCAGGGGCAGTAGCAGGCAGCGGTAGTAGCAGGCAGCGGCAGTAGCAGGCAGCGGCAGAAGCAGGCAGTAGCAGGCAGCGGCAGTAGCAGGCGAGTGGCAGTAGCAGGCAGTGGCAGTAGCAGGCGAGTGGCAGTAGCAGGCAGCGGCAGTAGCAGACAGCGGCAGTAACAGACAGCGGCAGTAGCAGACAGTGGCAGTAACAGACAGTGGCAGTAACAGACAGTGGTACAGCCGTGTCTATTAGATATTGTGTTACCTTGTCTTCTATGAGTAGTTAACATTCAATTACTTTTACTGATAGTAAAGTGTGCTGGACACAAACAATTATTATTCAATATATGTCGTTAACTTGTCTATTATAACACTATTATAATTGCAGTTTATTTCTATAAGACCCGGAGATTGTTCCAATTTCCAGTTGGAATCAAGATGGAGTTTTGATCACGTTAGGTAGGTAGGAATCCTGGAAAGGTATAAGGGTTGACCCCAATGGACACATGTATGTATTTAACCTTCATTACTATGTAACTATGTATGAAATGCAGAATTAATGAGAGGGAAGGATTCCAAAGGCATTGGAAATGCTCTAATGGTCAGACTGGCATTGTGCACTCGACATTCCCTACATTACATTGTGGACCGTGGTAGTGTCTGCGGTTGGCCAGAATCCAGATCACAAAGCCAGAGCATCTGTTATTTTTCTCTATTGGATACAGTAAATTGGCTCTACAACAGGAGTAGACTTGAGAGATCATTGAGAATCTAGAGATGGGGGGGGATGTCAGGTTCTGGGGGAAGCTAAAGTCACAATTCTAGCTTCACATGTATGTTCATAACCAGATCATTGTTAATGAAGGACCAAGGCTTCACCGTGATCTCCACAGCTGTCCTGACCTGGGTGTGTTTCCATTACTAGCTGCACAAACGCTTCTCCGTGATTGGTGAGCTTATTGTTGATGAGGAATCTCAGCTGTTCATGTGTAGAGAGAACATTTCACTGTTCCTTGTTACTAGTGAGATGATGGACCATGTTGTCTACTACACAAATCCATTCCCACCTGGCCATGTTGACAATCTCAATTTAATCTGCTGATTGACTGACCCCAGTGTTTGTTTTAGTCCTGGCACGCAAGATTGTGCATTGAATTCTAAACTGATTTAAAGGGTATTGATACCAGGATCATTTCTATATTTATATTGGCCATTACTGGAAACTATAAGGCTTTCCCACCATCGCTGTACCATTTCTGGTTAACTTGTCCCCTATTTTCTACATATTCAATCTGAAGTATCTTTTTAGAAGCCATTTGCCTTATTATGATAAACAGTTAGGGGTGACTGGGGCTTTTTCTTTCTTCCCACTTATTGTATTGTCAGTCCCACTGTGTATATAGGGATAACTACTACTTACTGGGACTTATTAGTGGTACAGGGACCCTGGATCCTCTGCTTTTGTCTGTGTACACTGTCTTAGTGCAGCCAAACTAGTGATCCCTTCACTCGCACATAGCACTCAACTCACCCCTCCAATCAGGTGGTTCGGGTGCCAAGATGCCCTTGTATCCACGCTTGTTGCTTTGCCGTGATGGGGAACTGGCACTCATTTGTGTGTCTCTATTAGCTGTGGATATGTTTTTATGGAGTGCAAGTTCCCCATCGTGGCAAAGTGACAGTTAGTATGTGTAAAATGCATTCTGGGAAATTCCCTCTCCCAGTGCTGGCTCATAGTGATTACAGAGCATGCTTGCCCTCACATTGAGTCATGCCTGATAAAGGGGGAGGATACTTCACCTGTGCAAAATAAATATTGGATTGAAGGCATGCAGCAACATGTGCTACTTACACGTATTCATTTGTAGATTAAGATCTAAACACACTGCAAAAAACACTGTACTATAGAATTATTTTCAGACCATGATAAAGGCACTGTCTTGTCTTTTGACTGTATTACTGGAGCTTGTGGGTAATTGGTGAACCAGGTTACAAGAAAACACAGGAACTGTATTCTGAAGAACAGGCTTTACTGAAATATTAACATAGAACTTCTAAACAGCAAGAGAGCACAATATAAAATGGAGTCCAGCACTACAGTACTAAGCACAACAATGTATCAACACATAACCTGTGACTAGAGGCTGGCTCAGTCTTAAAGTCACAGCACTATATATTACATCCTCCATCTTTAATTAAGTTTACCCATCATGAGTCTATACTTAGATTTTTGTATCAAACAAATCTACTCATTATACTTAGTTCAGTATGTAATCATGTAACTTGACAGGTACTTTCACATATCTTCCAAAGCGGGTACACTGTTGGACTTTTGTTTGGTGGGCTGCTTGCATCGGCTCATCAACTGAATTGTCTTGAGGTACAGCCAATGCTGTGGAAGATACTCTGGGGATTAATACACACAGGGGCCAATATCCACTGGTAATACACACAGGGGTCAATATTCACTAATAAATACAGGGGTTAATATCCACTGTTAATACACACAGGGGCCAATATCCTCCAATAAATACAGGGGCCTATATCCACTGTTAATACACACAGGGGCCAATATCCACTAATAAATAAAGGGGTCAATATCCACTGTTAATACACACGGGCCAATATCCACTGGTAATACACACAGGGGCCAATATCCACTACTGTGCCCCATACTATATTCCATAATATACCCCATACCATAATCATTCCATGGCTCGTACTATATTCTATA